>CDEZ01022602.1:23681-37660 GCA_000826365.1 Acanthamoeba royreba | reverse complement strand
CATGCGGTTGTCACCATAGGTCTCAGGATTGTCGTTGAAAGAAACCATGCCGTCCTTCTGATTGATGGTAGCGAAGATCTGACCATCCTCAATCTAGAGATAGAGATAATGAGTTGCGTTCAGGGCACTACGACAGCGAGAAAGGATTACCATCCTGAGAATCGCCTTCTCGGCGTCTTTTGGCGAAGTGAGCTTCACGCTCTCGGCGATTTGGCTAAGGGAAAGAGTCAAGAAGGTTTGAGTGTGACGTTTGATGTTGCGGCGGTAGAGATCCTGGATGCACTGCTTCACCAGGCCAAAGTTGTTGTCCTGCAAAAACTATAGATGAGCTGCTTCCACCTTAGTGTAGAACACCATCTGCGCCATACCTTCGTAAAGATCTCGGCATGCTGGGTGGCAATCTTGTGCACCTCATCAGTGCTGTTGGTGCTGTAGGCATTTGCGAAGTCTTGGTAGTGCGGGCACAGACCCTTGAGGTGCCTCTGTACAACGGAGGCGGTGTTCTTGGGCATGGGCTTGAGCTGGCCGGAGTGCAGCAGCGATACAAGGACATACTTCTTGTAGGCCTCCACCATCACCGCGCTCACCACAACGGCTGGAATCGTGAACGCCTGTCGTATACAGATGGTCAATGCTACTCGTAAGCCATGGCACTGCTAGAGAACCGTACCATCTTGAAGAACTCCACGGCCTTGCCAAACTCCTTCACACCAGTGTAGATCATACCGCCATAGTAGAAGAAGCGCAGCACATCACGAGGCTTGAGGCCGTAGTTCTCAGGGTTGGCCAAAGCTAGCACCTCGTCGGCCAACAACGGCAGAGCAGCGCGGTAGTCCTTGGCCAGGAGGCACATCTGCAGGAAGTCGGCGTGCAGCGGCGTCAGGCTCTCCGAGTTCGGGCGCAGCTTGGTGATGGCGATCTTGAGCAACTTGATCGAGGCCAAAGGCGTCTTGTGCTCCTGATGGATCTCGGCAAATCGTTGGCATACTCGGGCGACTACAAGTGGAGCACACTTGGTCAGATCCAAGCAAGGGTCATCCAAATTGTAAAAAAAAAGTCAAATAAATGATTTTTCAATTTAATGAAAGAATCAGACATAATGGGAAAATAATTAATTAATGGGTGCACGTACATTTGACGGGGGCCAAGCGCACTTGAGGGGTGTGTGCTACAGGCACGAGCGTGCGCACCTGAGCCACGTAGCGCGACGGGTCGACGCTGGGCACGGTGGCCTTGACGGCTCTATTGAGATAGGGAAAGGGGATGGGACATTACGTAAGCGCGAATTGATTAATTTGTTGTTAAAAATGGCACGGTGCTGGGGATATAATATTAAAGTCCCAATAAAAAGACATTAATTTAATTAGAAAAGGGGAAAAATGTACAGGATGAAGATGTAGCCGAGCGTGTGAATCTTGGGGTCGAGGGCAGCCAGGGCATCATCCAAATGCGGCAGGTTCTTGAAGAGCACCTCATCGGCCTTATGAAGGGTGGCCTTGAGGGTCTTGAGATCCTTCTCGTTGTTAATGTCAGTGGCCTGGATGGCACCAATTAGCTTGTCCATCCCTTCTGTCTTCTATGTGTGATGGCCGCACAGCAAATTGATTTCCAGTCCTTTTCGGCAATCTTTGCTGTGAAGCAATTATTCAACATTTTTGTGAAAACATCTCAGGAATTTGGAATGTAAAGAATGAATCAGAATTTCAGTGGCGGAATTCAAATGAAATTATTTTGTGAGCGGAGTAAGAGATTTGTAATTATTTGAGCGATTTGTAAAGCGAGTACAACACGAAATGAGTAGCAAGTACACGGAAGAGGAGAAGGCAGCCTACCGTGCCCAAGAGGCCGGGGTACGGCACTTGCATACACTTACCTCATCTCACGGAAAGATTTTAATTTCCATTTTTAATACTTTTTGTTTTTTTTTTAAAAATTTAAAATATGAGAATATGATCGAGTCAAGGAAAACTGAGGATTTAAAATTTAATAGAAAATTGAAGACATCAAAAAGAGGCTTGCTGCCGAAGGGTACAACGTCGACTACGAGCTCCACGATGACTTCACACTTCGTCGCTTCCTTCGTGCACGCGGTGGCGACCTCGACAAGGCCTACGACATGTTCACCGCCAGCCTGATATCCTCTTCTTCCCTTCCCTTCCTTGATGCGCGTCATGCGCGAGTGTTTCTCTTGGTGTTCGTCCTCTCTTTCGTTCTTTGGTTCTTCGTTCTTTTCATCCTTGATGCCTTGATGTTGTCCATCAGCCACTGCGTTACATGTGTGTGCGCGAGTGAATGGAGAACGGCCTTAACTTGATCGTACAAATGGCGAGCGGAGATGGGCGTGGATACCATCCTGGAGACTGCACCACTGACCAACAAGAACTTTGAGCTGATCACCAAGTACTGGCCAGGTAACATGCAAGATAGAGCTGCATAGGCACTCGCTCGCATCTCACCTGGCATTCGACCTTTAGGTCGTTTCTACAAGACCGACAAGGAGGGCTGTCCGGTTTATTATGAACGAATTGGCGCTGTTGATGTTCGGTACAGTATTGGTCATCATACATTTAGCTCCCACTGCCACTCACTTCGAAATACCTACACAGAGGACTGGTCAGTTCTGTTCCTGGAGAGGATCTCATCTCATTCCACATTCACCAGCAAGAACAAGCGCGAGCAATGTACTTCCATCTTTTTTCATGTTGGTTAGACGTGTGTAGTTCTGATCTTATCTCTGGCAGCAAGCAACGACTAAGCAAAGAAGCTGACAAATCAATGTACGCGAATATTGTTGTGGAAGATCTTGCGGGCCTGGGCATGAGCCATATGTATACACCCGGAATTGATCTTTTCAAGAAGGTCGTGTCAATGGACCAGAATAACTACCCGGACACGCTGAAGGTGCGGCAATCATGCTCACACAGTTGTGATAGGATATTACTTGACCTATGCCTCTGCACTCTGTCCCAGGCTTATTACGTGATAAATGCGCCATCTCTTATCTCTGTAGCTTGGAGCATGATAAAGCCTTTACTTGACGCCAGGTACCTCAAAGTAAGTCTGCGCTCTGGGAATTCAGGAACTCATCTTCCTAACAGGACACGCAAAAAGGTGAAGATTCTTGGAAGTGACTATAAGGGCGCACTCCTTGAAGTACGAGCGCGCCAGCGTCGGCTGTTGAATTGAGGCTTATTCTTATATCACCTGCCAGGTCATTGATGAAGAGAATTTGCCAGAAGAGTATGGAGGCAAGAGTAAAGAAGAGGGAGGTTGTGTGCCGGGTGGCGGTTCTTTTTGTGATCGCAAGGACGATGGAACATCCTACAACCCATTGCAGGTTACTGTGGGGCGAAAAGGTATCTGTCCCTTGTCTCGCGCTGTTGCTGTGTTGCTTGTACACTCAATAAGCTCGTCCAGACAAGTACGAAGCTCAAATTACTGTTGGAAAGGAGGGAAGCACTCTCTCGTGGGAGTTTAACACGAAAGGATACGATATTGGCTTTGCAGTTTTCTACTCTGCCACCCTTGATTCTGATGATTCGGTAAGTGTACATTCGTTGCCTTGACGTGCACGTTTCAATGCGATCTTCCTCATTATCACTCCCATTAGAGCCGAGAAAGCGTGGTTGCGCCGGAGCGAGTGGATGCCCATGAAGACACAGTCCAGGGTCACGTTGTAGCCAAGAAGGCCGGAATCTACATTTTGCAGTGGGATAACACCTACTCTTATTTGAAGAGCAAGACGCTCACATATCAGGCACCTCTCATTTCTCTGCTCATGAAGGATTCAAGTGATCTTACACTTCATTACGTTGTTGATGTGTACAGGTCTTCATTAGCCCACCGGCAGAGGAAGTTTCTCAATAGTGATGAATGCCCGTTTTGTATGGCACACAAGTGTGTCAGCCTTATTTATTGACGATAAATCGATCATTTTTGTTTGAGTGGCACAGGACCAACTATTCGTTGCCGGCATGTATCCTGGCTTATCCTTATATAGTTGCTCATTCTTTGTTCCAGCAGGCCTTTCGTCTCTTGGATGCTGAAAATCTTCTTTGGATCAGAGACTCTAAAGGAATAAGGTAATTGCTGAAACTGCACTTTGCTTGTAATTTGAGATATCTTAATTCGAAATAGGTCTAGGCTGGGCTAAATTCGAACCTCATGAAGCGCTTTGGGCAAAAACCCCTCCGCTGGTTTGACAAGGTCCGCAGCTGCGCTGTCTCATCTGAGAGACCACCTCGAAGTGTTGACAAGAGAGGGTGGATCCTCCGAGAGATTGACTCGCTTGGGGTGACCTTCCTCATCGTGGGCTCTTCTCTTCACCTAAGTCTTGGTCTCTGCTCCGCTCAAAGCTCGAAGGCTTAGACTCCATCTATCATCTCATCTCTCCCATCTATCCGTATCTTCTTATCTTCGATTCTTCCTTTGCAACAGCGACTCCTCTTCCGTCTCTTTCGAAAACAGACTGTTCTAGATCACGAAGATGGAGCGGGTACTCCTATAGCTCTTCCATTCCAGCTTCAAATCTTCATCATCAAACTCAACGGTTTTTCCTTATGCTCAGCGGCCAAATCATGCTGTTGTGGTGGAGGACTATATTTCGAGTGAACTCAAAGAGCGGATCGCACTCACAAAGGATGATGTGGTCGATGTACGCCTTTCCACTTTGCTGTGAAATATGAAACAGCTCTCACAATGTTACTGGTTGCTGTAGGTGCTCTCTTGGCCCACACCGGGTGAAGATATTGAACAAAAGTTGATGTTCAAATATAAAGGCCGTGTGGGTCACATACCAGCGTCGTACCTCTCTGCTCAAGTGCGATTGCCGCCAGGAGGTACAGTTTTCACTAAGTTCTGTTTACATGTTACTTCAAGCTTTTGTCTTGAACGCGTCAGCCTTCACTGAGGATTTGACGTGGGCGTAATTCATGCCATAACGACGCACTCACTTTGTGAATGCAGGACGACTAGGGAGGATCCTGCGTTGTATGTCGGAAGATGATATCAAGGAGCGGGATGACGTTCTGCAGGTACAACCCGAAGACATAGTCGTGGTGTCGAAGATCCTTCCTACCGAGGTAACATATCTCAGCAATTCTACTGTCTCTGTTCTTACGATTCCTCAATTCAAGGATTGGTGGTTTGGCGAGATCATCTACGCTAAGAGTAAACCTGAAACTTTTGGCCTCAAAGGTACAGTTCACTTGTTCATATATGCGCTTATGAGGGAGGGTTGTTGGTTGTTGGCTCATCCATCCACGTGCAGGAGCTTTTCGACAAGAAGTCGTGAAAGTCCTTTCAATCTCCTCGCATACGGAGAGCACTCCGAGTTCTTCATCATTAGCATCTTCAAATTCATCTATATCGCCACTGCGAAAAGCTTCTCCTCCCACAACAATCTATGAGGGCCCAAGTCGGCCTCCACCCTCCACTCCGGAAGAATGCTACCGCAACCTTCAAGAGGATTTGCTTCGGGTACATTCAAATTGATTCAACCATCACTCTTGGTAGCGACGGGGATTAACCGCCTCCTCTAGATTCTGTTGGACAAGCACATGCGATTGTTTTCGTGGCTTTGTGAATCGGTTGATGGCTCTCAAATCGGTCTGTTTGCCCGTGCCCTTGTACATGTCTACCGAAGGAACAAATTGGGTCCGCAGCTGCTTGATACGGTTATCGAGGTTGAAGTCAAGCGAACAAGTATCAATCCCTTTTCTTTATCACAACAAGTTGGGACAAACTAACTTAAAGGATTGCTTCTTTCTCTGATCATGCAGTGCAACCAACAACATTTTTCCGCGATAACACGTTGACATCTCATACCATGTCGGCGTTTAGCCACTCGGTAGGCAAGGAGTATATCTCTTTGGTTCTCAAGGGCTTGATCAAAGATGCTAGCTCTCTTCCCGCCGATTCTCTTGAGGTACGTGGCTTAGGACTCTGATTAGAACCACTTTGTCATGTTCACCGCGCTTGTATCATTGATTGATCATCCGTGCAGATTGACCCAAATAAGCTCAACCCCGGCGCATCGCTAGATGAAAACATCGTCAAGCTGACTAGCCTTGTACAGACTTTTCTTGACGTCATCTTATCTTCTCTTCCTCTAGTCCCCAAGTACACAACCTTTATCTCTCACAAAGCACTAAATTCGATACTAACGGTGCACGATCCCCAACAGCATCTTTCGGTATTTGTGTACCAAGTTGCGGGCGACTGTACTCACAAAGTTTCCCGGGAGCAAGTACTCTTCCATCGGTGGATTCTTCTTCCTTCGCTTCCTCTGCCCAGCAATTGTCAGTCCAGAGCATTACGGTCTTCTAGATGGTACAGTTTTCTATTCTCCCTCTTCGGTTGAAGATTATATCATTCTTACGCGATAGACGCAGGTGTCGAAACGCAGCCAAAGGACGTTGGCCGACGCGCGCTGGTACTGGTGTCCAAGGTGCTACAAACTATGGCCAACGGAGTGGAGTTCGGCAAGAAAGGTGCCTTTGTTTCCTTCTTTACGCCCAACGTCAACGTTGACTCAGCATCTTGATCGTACATCAGAGCCGTACATGATACCCATGAACGGATTCATTCAAGCCAACACTGCCAGAGTGCACCAATTTTTTGATCAGTTAGCGGTACTGGTGTATGTGACTGTATTAAGCAGGCAGTGACTGATACTATTTGTGGTTACACTGACAGAGCATTGAGGGCATCGCGGAGCAATTCAAGAGCGGTGGTGAGCGAGCAAAGACAGAGTTCAAACCGAAGAAGTTTGATCGGTAAGAATCTCGATCACCGCAGCCAATTATCAGGATGCGTTCATTTACTCTTGTTGTGACGCTTCTTCAGAATCCATGCGGAGCTTCATTCAAGGCTTCCTCAACTCAAGACACTCGTGGGAGACTCCCAACCACAGGTGCGCACATCCATTAGTGCACAGATTGTATGTACTTTGTTACTCATACTTAAACGACTCATCTAGGAGAAAGCTGGGGAGGACGCTGAATTGCTAAGAAAGATAGAAGCGCTTCTGACTAAGCTTGGACCACCCAAGCCTGAGACAGAGGAGGTACCCTTTCGCTCTTGCCAAGTGGCGTACATGGACCTAAACCTTCTGCAGGTGGTGGTCAACAAGAAGACTCTCATAAAACAATCATCGCGAGAATTGAGCAGTAAGCCAGTCCATGTCCCATCTGTGATGTGTTAAATGCTGAACAATCTTCATTGCAGCCGCGCTCCGACGGAAGGAAAAGATTCCGAACAAGAAATCCAACCTATCTCAGGCTCAAGTGCAGGGTGAATTGGCCGCTACCTCTTCACTCGCCTACTCCCACTCTGGTTGGCTGCTCATGAAGGGTAATCCTCATGGCACGCTGAAACTACGCAACAAGTGGAAGAAGTTTTATTTCCTTGTGGTGGTATGTGCTCCTAACTTGAATTCAGAGCCCGCGTTCGCTCTTTGTAACGCTCTTATCGCCACAGGAGTGGGAGTTGCACTATTTTAAGCAACTTGACTGCGCAAAGAAGATAGGAGTCATCGACACTAGCGCCGCCACCGTTGCACAAAACATGCTGGCCCTGCAAGCGCCACCATCGCAGCCCAAAAACCCAAACAAACCTGGTAACCTCCCTCGAACTATTCCTTGATTTCGCCATCTATAACTCTTTTCCTTCACCTGTGCACATAGCCAAGGGACAACATCAATTCGAGTTGACCTATCCTGATAAACATGTTCTACACTTCTCTCTCATCCCTCCTTCCTGCCAAGAAGATCTCGATACCTGGCTCGCAGCCATCAACAAAGGTATTTCCCTACCTAACTCCCCAACTGAGATGATGAAATCCACGTGCTGACTTGCGTGGTCGATTAGGCAAAGAGGCCGCGCCCGATTCGCCACGTACAGGCCATCATTCTTCAGTAGTCAGTAAAAGTGCAGAATCCGATTCCTCTACTGGTTCGCTGGGCTTCTTCATTGATGGCTTGCAGAGATATCTTATCTTACCTTCTTCAGGTTCAAACAACATGGATTGCTCCCCGCGGTTCGCTAAGGTGGGTGACACTTCATTCTCCATTATTACATCCAGTGAGTCGCTCATATTTCGTGCCTACTTGATCTCAGCTTAAGGACAAGCGACCAGCCAGCGAGTACGTGGCACTCCACGGCGGTGTATTGGCAGAACTCGATCGTCTTTTCAAGCGAACAGGAAAGGAAGAGGAAGAGAGTGGTGAGATTGTCACTACAACTGAAACACCTGACGAGGAGACAAGCTGTTCCACGCCCAAGGTCCGGATCAACTCGCCAGGGCGCAATTCAAGTACGCCAGGCGCTAAGAAGGCCAAAACCAAGTCAGCCAGCTGGGGAAAGAAGGATATGTTCGATTGGCTGGTTAAGGCAGGCGAAAAGGAGGAGCGACGAGATAAGCAACGTCCTACCAACGAGAAGAGGAGCAGACACGGGCACAAGCAAGATTTTCAGCAGCTCGATTCATCTCAAGCTGCTAGCCCCACTACGACGAGCCCCACCACTACGACAAGCCCCACTACTACGACGAGCCCCACTAAGGACAACGCGACATCAACCTCGTCCTCCTCAATCGGCGACTCTGGTGGCAGCATTGATACGCAGGCGAGCAGGATGGAGCAAAGCGCTGTTTCGATGAGCACTTCTGACAGCGGCCTCAATCTGATGTCATCTTCCCCAACCACTATGTCGTTACGATCACCGAGCTTCAAGACAGCCCGGCCTTCCATGACCGTGCATGAAGAGGACAATGACCAATATGCATCCATCGTACGCTACATGTTACCACGCCGAGAGCGCTTATTGGCATCACTAACTCAACTCCTATCAATCATCACAATCAGGTGGCGACGCTGTCGAAGCTGGCTGAACGGATAGAGCGTCGTATCATGAAGGACACAGCCTACTTAGAGACCGTCTCGAGCACCGGAACAAGCGGCTCACCACTAGCGAGCGTCGGCACAGGCGTTGTGGTGGCGGGGAACCGCTACAGTTTGTCCCCTGCTGAGCTTGAAGCCCGGCTGGCTGCTCTCAATGCTGCCCTGGCTACGCTGCGAACAATCAAGCTATAAGAACCCTCCTATCCTCTACTACTTCATGGTGACATGGTGGTACCCTGCTGCTGCTACTGCCATTCAGACCCAAGCAGTTGCTCAGCTCTTGTTTGTGTATGTAATCTACTGGTACTGTCAACAAGAGCTCCACTTGTGCTTCCCCTTCCCCTCAAGCTTGACATAATTTAAAGAAAATTAGACATACTAAATCCCTCATAATTTTTTTTGAGGGATTTTAATTTCGAAAACAACATATATCACATTCCATTGCTAGTATTTTTCATTTTGCAAGGTATTCTCGCCAAAATAAAATAATTGGCCGTTGGCTCCGTTAATATTAAAACATGTGGAAACAGCCATCAACTATTCAATAGCTAGCTAGGAAGAAAATTAAATGAACCAGCTGCGGGAAACAAGTTACTCCGCCCGACAATTCTGCACGCGTTAGCGCAGAGAAGAGGCCAGTTTGCCCCCTCCTTGAAGCAGCAAGCTGACCACCCTTGATAACATCAACATGGCCACACCAGAAGAGCAACAACGACTGATGCTCCTGGACGAGATCAGACACCTTGAACAGCGGCGGGCAGCGATGCAGGAAGACCGTGAGAAAATGAGACACGAGGTGAGAGACCTCGAGAGGTTGCTCATGGAGTTGACTCGACGCCGTCAGGAACTAAATGCTGAGATAGACGAGGGCCGGGCTAACCTCAATGAACTCCTTCATCGTGAGGCACAGATCAAGCAGCAGTGTGCGAGAGGACTGGCTGATTTCGAAGCTCTGGCCGAGAAGAGAGCAGCTGAGGCTGCCGTGGCTGACAGCCGGACCACAGCAGCAAGGCCAGCGCAAGGCCGCCAACATCAGGCCGCTGGTGGAGGAGGGCGACAGCGAAGAGTGCAGCTGAACGTTGGCGGCAAGTTGTTCACGACGACCGTCGGCACGCTTATGTCCGAGCCAGGGTCCCTGCTGGCCAAGATGGTCTCTGATGAGGATGCGACCGAACCGAGACTGGAGACCGACGAACAAGGCCGCGTCTTCTTCGATCGAAACCCGAAGCTGTTCGAGCACATTCTCGATTGGCTCAGGGTAGGAGATGATGCCGAACTGCCTCAAGAGGAAGTCAAGCGCAACCGTCTCGCGAAGGAAGCCGCGTACTTCGGACTTGAGCGGCTTCTTCTTGTCCTGGCAAGTTGAGCAGAGACTTAGGTGAGGTGAACAACTTACTTATACCCACTGTGTGCCTCATTCATTTCAAAACAATGGAGGATGTTTGGTGTATGCACTTGATGCCCATGTTTATGCTGCGGAATGTAGATACTGATATTTCTGGTCGTGATTTGCCACGTCACCAAAGCACGCGATTGGAGCCAGCAAGGCCAGTACCAAGAACACTGTGAAGAACAAGAACAAAGGGGAACAAAGTAGGCATTGATGGGTCCACGGCCACAGTCTGGTGCATGTGGGGTCGAGGGGCAAGTTGTACCTGGCGCGGCTGTGTGGATGGAGGCCATCGAGAGTGTGGCCAGACCGCAGCTAATACTGGGCACCATGGGCCTCTTGCTCCTTCTGGCTTTGTGCCGCCGATGGAACCACTTCTTCCTCTGTCTCTCACTCGTACCCATCCCGACTTAAGGAGTAGAGCAGCTGCTGGATTGTGCAGGTGAACTCACATTCGGACTTAAAACACTTCCCAGTTCCTACACGGTCTGTACACTTCGGGAGTTCTGGAGTTACTCTCAACCTGGCGTAGCTGGATGTGGATGGGGGATGAAGACCACTGGGCAAGTTCAGACACGATGTACTTCATGAAAACCCGAGGACTGCGGAGGCAGTACGTCATCGAGGGCGTCATCGTGACCTTCATGAACTTTGGCATGGCAGGCCTGCTGATGGTCATGGTGAGGGTGGTGCCCAAGATCAGTAACACTTACCTCTTGCCTCCATCCTCCACTTGCTTGTACTCATCTTCATCATGGCTCATGGACATACAGGGAGCATGTGGATTCGAGGGCCTATCTTCGCCCTCTGTTTCAGCATGATGGTCTATCTATGGCTCGCACTGACAAGGTTGATTCAACGCATCAAAGTGGAGACCTACCCTTTCGTCCTCTAGGAACAGCTGGACCTAGAGGACCAAGGAGCACATGATCTCTTTCGAGCCAGCGCAGAGCCAAGGAGGCCTGAGCGATGTGCAGCCCAGCTGGGGTGGATCAGCGTGTCGGAACTAAAGAAAGAGGCGGAAACTGATGACTCTCTTTCCCATGTCACCAGCCCACGGACAAGTGCTCTTCCCCGGCCCAATCCCTATAGAGAAAGCTGCATTTTTGTAGTACTTGGATATGAACTTCCCTCAGCCCAAGAGATACACAATTTAGATACATACAAATGTTTTAACTACCTATTATCATATTTCCCATTGTATATTATCATGATGATGCACACGCAGCTGCCTGTTGAGGACACACCCTTACTAGCATCACAGCCACCACCTGCTTGCAACCACTGCCAGCTAGCTCAGGTCATGTGTGACGGGTATGTGACAGAGAACATCCCAGTTGAATTTTAATTTATTTTTATTTGAATTTACCTTATTAGTCAATTTGTTTAAGAATATAAATCAATTTTCCTTAAATGTAGAAAATATCACTAACAATTATTTTTTAAAAAATAGACAAGAACCATGCGGGAGATGTGTGGAGGGGGGCATGGCGGACAACTGCTTCCATTGGCGGCCCCGCCCGCGAGGGCGACCTCCCGGCAGCCGCACCAGGAAAAAGAAAAATTCTTCTGGTACTCTAATATTTTTCTTACATTAATATTTATTTTACAAGAAATTGAGTATTTTTCCTAAATTAAAAAAATCATTTTAATTAAATTTCATAATTATGTTTTTATAATTATAAATTATCTGAAATTTTAATATTTAATATTTATTATTTGCAGAAGGAGAAGCGGTGCAGCGACCAAGCGCGACAGCAGCAATCGAGGAGGGCACCATCACAGCAATGTCCAGTCATCAAGCGGATGGGACACACAGGGACATGCAGGAGACCAGAGGGAGCGAGACGAGCTCGTGCATGTACGATGACCGATCGTCATGTAGACAGGAGTGCAAGAGGCTGTGGGAGACCATCAAGCGTTTGGAAGATCGAGTGCAAAGGCTGGAGCAGGACAACAAGCTGCTGAAGAAGAAGAAGAAGAAGAAGCGGCGCCTGGATGAGACCTCCGGTCCGGAATCAAGTCCTATAGCGCCGATGGCCTCTGTATCGAGACCTACCGCGACTGTTTGGAGTAACGCACTCCAGCAGGCTGCATCGGACATTCCCGAGGAGGTGCTTGCGCACTTCCCCTTCCTGCGTGAATACGATATGAAGGGGAAACCGTTCGTTGCTAGTGATTTGAGGTACCGCTCATCTACTTCCTCAATCTTCCATAGTCAGTGCCTGTTGACACATGAATGGGAACATAGACGACCTGCCGTCGTCTTCAGCATGGAACGACTCCGGGGAGCTTCCTCCAGCCTTGTATTTGCCAATGTACAGTTTTGTAAGATACTTGGCTACACTCAGGTTCGATATCGCCTGCACTGTCACAGATGCTTGTCAGTCTCGTGAACTTACTGATCAGTGTGACACCAGGAAGAGCTCTTAGAATCAAATGTAATAATGGTGTTGGAGACTGCTGAGAAACTCCGATTCCACACGGCTCGAACTCGATCACGGTATGCGTACGCCTTCGGAGGCTTATTAGTACCGCATCCCTGACATAAGAAGCTTAGGGGGCCAATGGAAGTGAGCGAAGTGATGCAGTTCTCTGTTCGATTCATGCACAAAGACGGCTCGCTTATCATGCTTGACAAAAGTGTTCAGATCTTTACTGGCCCAGATAGCCGGGTATGTAGCAACTCACGACGTTGAAGGCTTTGGACAATCTCACCTTTACGTTCATTCAGCCCCGATGTTTGGTCGCAATAACCGATCGTGTACTAGATTCCAAGCCTCTGCCTTGGCTTCTGCAAGGTGCATGCCGCCATCTTGGTGCAGCTCGCGTCTCGACTTCCTGACGTCAGTATCGAGCAGGTCAGACGATGGCAGACATGGAGGAACGCCTTCGGTGGTACCGAGAGCAAGTCAAGGAACGGGAAGAAATGGAGTGGGTGCTGCTGATCCGGCTGTGGCCAGGACAAGACCAGGCTATGTTGCCAGCTAACTCCGAAGTGAGAAGCAACACATCATCAGATATAAGAAAGGATTCTGGCAACGTAATTGATAAAAAGGCGTGAGATGAGGGTATGCCTCTTCCATCTCTGTTTAGTCGTCATTGTCATTCTTAACTTACCTCTGCGCATGTTCATTCATCAGGTGCATACAATTGTGTAGAAAAAGGACTCTTGTTAACAGTGTAGAGAACAACAAACTGACTTAGATAAGTGAGAAAGATGAAGGTGATGATAGGCGCAATAGCCTATTGGAGTAGCCGGCCTTCTTGAAGAAGCTGCACGCAGCTTGGCTTCGGGGCCTTGTCCGCCGAGAGGACTTCTTACCAGTTCTTCTGGCCGTCACACTCAGGCTTGCACTTCCTATCCTTGGGGCAGTGCTCGCCAGCCTTGAGGTAGTTGCCCTTCTCGTCGGGGTAGCATCCGTTGCCATCGGCATAGAGCACGCCCTTCTCGGTCCAGATCGGGTAGCAGCCACGGCCATCGCGGTAGAAGAAGTCGTATCCGATCTTGCGCGGGCAGCATCCGTTGCCATCAGGGAACTTGCCTCCCTCGCACTTGCCCTCCTCCTGCTTGTGGGTCGTCTGAGGCGGAGGAGGGTAGTACTTGGTGGTCTCCTCGTGCTTCTTGGTCGTGTGGGGAGGGTAGAACTTGGTCGTCTCCTCGTGCTTCTTCGAGGTGGTCTCATGGC
>CDEZ01022602.1:0-23661 GCA_000826365.1 Acanthamoeba royreba | reverse complement strand
GGAGGGTAGAACTTGGTCGTCTCCTCATGCTTCTTGGTCGTGTGGGGAGGGTAGTACTTGGTCGTTTCCTCGTGCTTCTTCGAGGTGGTCTCATGGCACTCCTCAGTCGTGGTGTGGGGAGGGTAGTACTTGGTCGTCTCTTCGTGCTTCTTGGTCGTGTGGGGAGGGTAGAACTTGGTGGTCTCCTCGTGCTTCTTGGTCGTGTGGGGAGGGTAGAACTTGGTCGTCTCCTCGTGCTTCTTCGAGGTGGTCTCATGGCACTCCTCAGTCGTGGTGTGAGGAGGGTAGAACTTGGTCGTCTCCTCATGCTTCTTGGTCGTGTGCTCACGGCATTCCTCAGTGGTAGTATGGGGAGGGTAGTACTTGGTCGTCTCCTCGTGCTTCTTGGTCGTGGTGTGGGGAGGGTAGTACTTGGTCGTTTCCTCGTGCTTCTTCGAGGTGGTCTCGTGGCACTCCTCAGTCGTGGTGTGGGGAGGGTAGTACTTGGTCGTCTCTTCGTGCTTCTTGGTCGTGGTGTGGGGAGGGTAGAACTTGGTAGTCTCCTCGTGCTTCTTCGAGGTGGTCTCATGGCACTCCTCAGTCGTGGTGTGGGGAGGGTAGAACTTGGTCGTTTCCTCATGCTTCTTGGTCGTGTGGGGAGGGTAGAACTTGGTGGTCTCCTCGTGCTTCTTAGTAGTGTGGGGAGGGTAGAACTTGGTGGTCTCCTCGTGCTTCTGAGTCGTCTTGGGGTATCCATAGCCGTCATCATCGTACCACTTGCCATCGGGCTTGAGGCACCTCTTGTGGCACTGGCGATCCTTCGGGCAGTACTGGCCGGCCGCCAGATACCTTCCCTGATCATCAGGGTAGCATCTGTTGACGCATTCCGAGTGACATATCACCATGGTAAGCATGGATCAAGTAGAGATAGTGAAGAACATATGCGTACCCGTTGGCATCAGCGTAGAAGACGTTGTAGTTGATCAGCTTGGGATAGCAGTAGTTGATGGAATCCCGGTAGTAGGCCTGACCCTTGATCAGCACCGGGCAGCAGCCGTTGCCATCAGGCCAGAACCCTCCAGCGCACGGGCCGCTTCCCTTCTTGCCGTCCTTCTCGTAGGAGTCGTAGCTGTCGTAGCCGCACTCCTTGTAGTCGGAGTCCTGGTAGTCATACGAGTCTCCGGCAAGCGCCGAGGCCGACAGGACCAACAATAGGAAGCCCAGTGAGGCCAAGAAGGTGAGAGAAAGCTTCATCTCAGACTTAGCTGCGTCGCGTCACTTGTAGTTGGCTGTGCTTGTGTTGCTTGTGTAGCTTGAGCTGGATGAAGTGATGAACCTGGTCCTTGGCTCCCGCTTTTTGTGGATGTAGCGGACCAATCAGCGCATTGGATTTTAAAGTTTATAGTACGCCCAATCGCAATTTGGCGTCTTTGGGAGCGCGAGGAAATTTCCTTAAGTAGTCTTCTCAGGCGTACAGCCGAATGTGGCACCATTCGAGCATACAGGACCCTGCAATGAACGTTAAAGTGTCGAACGCCTTCTAGTTCTAGTTCCAAGTAGCTCCTGGCTGGAGGAACTCCTGTGAATCCCTACCGCTGTGCAGAGAAGTACCTCTCCGGCCATTGCAGTTAACGGCTAGTGTTATTGAACGTCTTTATCACCTTGTCCCGACATGAGAGTGCCTGGTGAGCACACAATCGGTCCATGAGTCTAACAATACATACTGCACCAATGCTGTTGGTTTTGGCCAAAATATTCAAAACATTTGCATAGCCTACAGCGACCGTTTTTTGTAGCCTCCATTTTTAGAATTCCGTTAAATGTTTGTTTAAAAGCCGTTATCTTTTTTTTTCCTTCCCGGGAAGGAAGGAAAAACTTTCGGAAAAAAGGCCGCAGCTACGCGTGCCTTAAATTCTTCTTCCTCTCCGAGTCGAAGAACGAAATCTCAAACAGAGCGAGACACTAAATTATGTAATTGATGAATGACAGGCCTCTCGAAGCGTGGTCCAAAGACCGAGTTCAGCACTGGTTTGTAGAAGGCAAATATAAGGAACATGCTTTACTTTTCCCCATCAATGGCACACAGCTGGCTGGACTTGTAAAGGAAGACTTCACCACTGCACTTGGACCAATAATTGGGGCATGCTTGTTCAACGATATTCACAAGTTGAAGGGGGCACCACAACCAGGTACTACCTTCACCATGTCCATCTTCTTCCCCCTCACTACTACTCAAATCAACCTGCCTTTATGTTTTTCCCCACCTCGATTTTTTGGTCTTCTGCTAACATTTGAATTTGGATGTGGTACATTAACTGCACTTTACTATATTTTGTTGGATGTTCAGACGCTCCAGATCTGAAAACACAAGCCGCTTGCACTACACCTCCTAATAGTGGCAGCCCATTACAGCCTGCAACAAATGCAGGTAAGTCCCAACTCACCCTCCATAAGTGTCACACCACCACATCACACTTGACTGACCTTGTCTTTTGCATTGCATTTGTTCTTTCAATCCCTGAAGATATTTCAACTGTAGTTTAAGGGCATGCCCTTTGGCCTGATTGCTGACAACTCATTCAGCAGTTCATGTACTCTTCTATGGCTACTCTTCTACAGTAGCCAAGCAAAAGCAGTTCATCCTTTGGCAAGAAAGCACACTTGATGATCTAAGTGAGGTCAAGATACTACAAACAGTGACAACCCCAATTATGTTAGCTGCTCATGTGAATCAAGATGGCAAATTGGAGGTGGACTCTACAGGGCCACACCACACACTGGTAAAAGTCAGCCAGGCATCAAAGGTCAACCAAGTGGAACCTTTCATGCAACAGCACCTCTGGTCCTTACTGCAAGGTATGATAATCTTTACTCTGTTGGTTAGTGCCTCCATTAAGTATGCACACAGACCAAACATGAGCAAGCATCAAAGAGATTAATGAGAAGCTGGCAGAGCAAAGTGCAAAGCTGGTCAACCTTGAATGAGCCTTGGTCCTGGAAAACAGCACATCGCACTCAGCACCTTTGATTGGAGCTCATCATGACAGCTTGTTTGTGGTTGATCCCATTCAAGTCATGAGGGGAATCACACTATGCAGTGGAGCAGAGCTGAAACAATTATGGAAGCAGTTCAAGTATCACCTACCAACCAAGAGAGACTTGCAAGCTGAAAGCCCAGAGGAAATCACCTGAAACTCCCTATCAAGACCTTGCCATTTGGTTCAAACACCTGTGCCCAAGCAACAAGAGAATTTGGAATGAAAAGTACATCAAGGAAGTTCAACCCAACATCTCAGTTACAGAAGCAAGGCAAGCAACTCTGCACTGGGAGAACGCCATGATGGTAGCCAAAGTCAAGACACAGTTCACCCCCACAACAAAATATCACACAGGGTTAGGCCAGGCGATCTCATACACATGTAGGGCACTGAAGCATCAACACAAGCGAAAGTTGATCTTCACTCTGGTAACATGCTGCTTGGAGATCAACATTATCAGATGGCTATATCCCAATGCTGAAGACGTTCACCAAAAGATTGAGTTCATGACCGGGATTGTGGATCTTCTGCCAGAGCCAAAAGCTGGATGAGCCAACCAAAGGGTTCATCTACCTGGCTTCCCTGCTGCAGGCTCCCGTGACAAGTTTAGGCTTCATTCCTACAATCATTCCGGCCACAATTACAGTTTCCGATCATTCATTCAACCCAAAGAAGTTCCTCAGCAGCGGCACCAACAGCCGACTGTACTCAGCAGCTTGCGGATCCGACCCTGACGTGGTCGTCAAAGTACAGGAAGCTTCTCAATCGCTCTTCTTCCACAACGAAGTCGGGACGTTGAAGTTACTGCAAGGAATTCCAGGCATACCCAAACTCGTCTGTGCGGAAGATCAAGCTAATTCCTTATTCATCGTTACACGGATGGTGGGCAAGCCGTTGGACATCTGGATGGACGAGGAGGGTATCTGCCAGGCATCTGTGCTCTACGAGTTGATGACGAGAGTGATCGGTACCCTGGAAGAGGTCCACGCGCGAGGCTTGTACCATGGAGATGTGGCGCCTTTCAACATCGTTCTGGTCGAAGATCATGGCATGCAGCTCATCGATTGGGGACTTGCTGGAAACATCGAGAAGAAGCACCGATCGTTCTTCGGCCGCATGGCTTTTCAGTCGACGCGCGTACTGCGAGCTCTCAAGGCCTGTCAAAGCTATCGCTACCTTCCAGCTGATGACATGGAAAGCCTAGGCTGGACAATGCTCTACTTGCTCCGGGGAGGCCACCTTCCTTGGGCGAGGAAGCACGCCTACTATGATGACGTGATCGCGATGCGAGCCAAGTACGATGTACCCGCGCCACTATCCAGCTATATGGAACTTGTCTACGAAGCGCAGCGGAAGCATGAAGAAGGAGTCATCGACTACGCGCAACTCATCGCTACCCTACGCAATGTTGCGACCACCGATCCGCCAGAAAGGCTTGTACGTTGTGGTGTCATGACACACAGAGGGAAGAGATGCAAATATTACCGCCCCTGCCCATATGAGTCCCACCGGAAGCAGACAGATGAAGAATGTTAGTCTTTCATGAGAGCTAAGAACAAGTAAAGTGGTCTGACCGTCTTCATTCCCAAACGCACCTCAACACATTGGCCGACATGTGGACATTAAAAGCCAGAGATAGCGAGCCGAGAAAAAGCGCTGCCTCTTAAAAAAACGTTCATAACGGCTGGGGTAACAGGATGGCCCACGCATGCATGGCGTGCCGGATGGACCACACCGCTTGTGATGGGTACCTTCTTTCCCCTTAGCTCGTCTGCCGGACCAGTACCGGCCAGAATGTGCTTGCCTGCGCCACCAACAAGGAAGTAGTACCTTTCTCACATCTCTGGCCCCAGGAAGGAACCGTGCGCCAAGTGCGAGAAGAAGGGACGTGTGTGCTTTCGTCTGGGTCCGCGCCCCCGCGGGCGGCCACGTACGCGCACAACCCGCCCTACCCGTACGTTTCTTACTTCCAATTTTTTTTTAATTTTTAGATCAATATTCAGATTTTTAATTCATGCAAAAATTCTACAGGTAAAAGTATAAAATAATTAAATTCATTAATTCTAACAAAATGCTGGACAATTTAAAGTGAGAAAATTTTGCAATTTACCAAATACGGGAAAATGTCCGTTCGGGGATTATTTATATGTTCCGGTTTGTTGTTCATCAGCAGCTGTAGTACCGCAGCCGCTGGCTCCTCGACCTACGGTCGTGCGTGCTGGCAACAGTAGCATCGAGTCTCCGTCCGCTTTGCAAACATCGCACGCTCCGATGCCCAGTTCTGGAGAAAGAGGCTACACAGACATCAACACCCATCCCCCGATATTCCAGTCACGGTCTTCGTCGCCATCGCCATCTTCTTCCTCGTCGTCGTCGTCACCATCCATGCTGATGGATCTCCAACAACATACCAGCAACTCGGCCGATCGTAACGATCTATTGTGGGAGATGATCAGCCGACTCTCCTGTCGGATGAGCAAAATGGAGACAGAGAATGCCGAGATGCACAAGCGCATACGCCAGCTTGAAGAGGATAACCAGCGACTCAAAGCAAAACGGCGCAAGACCTCCAACCCCGACGACAGTTGCACGACAGATACTATCAAGCAGACAACAACGTCATCGATGTTCTCCACACAGAACCTGGCTCTATCGGTACCGAACGGCCTGCATCCCTTAGTACTACTCCACTTTCCGTTCTTGCGCGATTACGATATGTCGCGAACGCCCTTCATCGTGCAGGATCTCCAGTACGCGTCCATTCTACTTGAAACAGGCTCGGTAAGCGGTAACTGACTAGACATATGTGATGATGTTGCAGAAAGCCGTATCACGTCTATTCTTTTGGCAATCCCCCGACTGTACTGAAGCACCCTTGTACCGCCTACGCCAACAATTCATTTTGTAATATTCTGGGCTTCTCTTTGGTATGCGTTCCTAAGCTGGCAAATCAAGCGCTGGTCTTGACAATGATTATTCACAGGGTGAGCTCATCGAATTCAACTTAGTTCTTAGTGTAGAGATATCTGAAAAAATAAAACTACGAAAGAAGATCAAGAATACTAGGTAAGTACCTAAGACGTAGAAGGCACATGGTTTGACACTGACAGCTCTCTAGGCCTCATGGCGTGAGCGACATTCTGCCACTGACAATAGGGGTCCTGCGCAAGGATGGACACATTGTACATATGGAGACGCGCATGCAACTCTTCCACCGTCCTGATGGCAGGCCACGCTGTTTGGTGTCCCTGGTCGACCACGTCATCCACTCCACTCCGCCTCCTTGGACAGAAGGTACATCAATGAGAGTGTTCCTGCATTTCAATGATGATTGGCAATTACCAACACGTTGTGCTTAATGAAGAACAAGATGGTCAACTCAGCGAGGAGAAACGCTGGCAAAGGGTGCTGCGGTACAGAGATGAACTCCAGCAAAAGGACGCCCTGGAATGGCACCTCCTCGCGGAACAATACGGTCGCCTATGGCCACCAGGCACTTTCGACTGTTAACTAATTTCATGAACGAAAAGTATTTCGAAAATTGTAATTGTTTTGTTCTTCTGAAATTCAGACCAATCAGAAATCAAACATTTATATCCCCTATTTATTTGATTGGCTTTTTTCCTATCTGGTGCTTTTTCTTTGTTTATCTGCAACTCGAAGATGGCGGAGAGAACAGCAGCTTGTGTGTCCTGTCGGCTGGCACATGCTTCTTGCTCTCGGTATGACCGGAGATTTCTATTTTCCTCTCTCTCGATAGCACTTCGATTTCAAAATATTTTCCCGAATTGAAAATAAAATAAAAGGATCATTTCTAAATGTGTAAATTGAAAATTGCTAAGTACTATTTTTTCAATATACAGGGAAGTGCCGTGTGCGCGATGTACGGAGCGCGGACTGGCGTGCTTCCGTGCGGGACCGCGAGGACGACCCCGCAACCACACTTCAGCCACCACCACCACCACTACCACTGCAGTTCCTCCAAGTGGTACTATGTTCATCGATGGATTCAATCAAGCACTGTGGCCACTGTTGCTGCGAGATGAGCTGATCGATTGTGTGCTTGAATGCGTGTGTGCGTGTGAGACAGTGCCCGTGATGCTTCCACTTGTTCCGCGCCCGCCACGCGCAGCGCGAGGCTCACACGGACCGATCGAGCGCATTGATGCGATGAGTGGGAACGGAACGGATGCTGCGAGGAATGGAAATGATAATGGAGCGCAGCTTTGGAGTGTCGTTGCGCACATGGAGTCGAGATTGCGTCAGCTCGAGAATCTCAATGCGCAGCTGATCAGTAAGACCCGACACCTGGAGGAGCGCAACGAGGACATTGAGGGAAAGATGAATCTGCTTAAGGAAGAAAACACCAGACTGAGGAAGCGTATGCGAGTCATCGCCGCAGCGGCGGGATCGGCATCTGAGAATCCTTCGTCGAGTATCAGATTCCCAAGCGTGACAATCGATCGTCGGAACGAGAGAATCGGAGACATGCTTCCGCAGGCATTCTACATTCACTTTCCGTTCCTTCGTGAATACAACGTGTATGAGAAACCTCTGGTCGTTTCTGATGTCGAGTGAGTACCTCCCCTTTCTCAAGACCGTTCCCTTTTGGCACTGCAGCTGATTCCTATCATGCAGACGACCAGTACAAGTCGCATACTTCCCAGAAGGTCGTGAGGGTAAAAGGCATATGAAGCCAATATACGCCAACACATCCTTCTGCAAGCTGCTGGACCTTCATTTGGTGCTTACTCTCCCAATACCAGCCGGCTCGATAAGCTCTTGTTGAAACAACACTTACACATCATCGCCGCGTGCAGGAGGACGTCCTTGAGGCTGGACTCACGACACGACTGGCAATATCTGAAAAAGTCAAGTTCAGATATGAGATGTCCCAGTCAAGGTACAGCAAGTACCGACACATATGCTTGTTCGTCCGCTAAGCATAGCTTATCACACAGATATCCGATGAGCATGAGCAACATCGTCCCTATCATTACTGACATGATGCGTGGCGACGGTACTATGCTCACTCTGGAAAGTCGGTTTCAGATGTTTTTTGGATCACAGGCGGAGGTACGTCGCAGTGCTTTCATTCTTGGCGAATCAGTGTGAGTGTTCTGACCTGTCGGTACTGCTGCTATGGTAGCTACGCTGTGTCATATCTACTCACGAGAGAGTGATCGCATCCACGCCACCACCGTGGGAAGGTAACTGTGCCTTGAAGCCCTTGTCTTATCAGTGTCAACCTCACGTATTCCAACTTGTGGCTATGAATCAGGCCAAGTACTGAGCGAAGAGGAGAGACGGCAGCGACTCTTCGAGTATAGTCAGCAGATCCGCCAGGAGCAGGTCAGGCTCAAGGAAACAAATAGCCATTTAATCGATATGGCCGTTGAACGCTACCGCAGAGGCGAGTCATCCCCTCTGGACGACCATCCACAAACCCTGGTCCTTCATGAAGGAGAGGATGAGCTGAGCGACGTGGCTGTGCTCGACGCATTCGTCGCCTCCGTGCTCCACGGTTCCCCGCCCAGCTTCTGATCAGCTGCATTCACGCCACACGAGCCACAGATATGTACATATAGCCCGAAACCAATCGAGCGCGATATCAGTCAGCTGCATCTTCTTGCAATAAGAGCCAAAAGGACACGTCCTCTTCAAGGACATGGCCATGTCTTCCTCCCATACTACTCAGCTGTTGCCTAATATAATATTTTAACTCCGACAATGATCCCATGGACTCACCACCATTTGCCCATTGGTGGACTCTACTCGGCTGTATCCAGGCATTAAGTCGGAGGTAAAACTTTCAACATTCCATCCTCTCCACCTTGGCGGCGAAGGAGAAGAAGAGGTTCAGTACAAAGAAGGAGACGTTAGGAAGAAAGAGGAAGAGGACAAGAAGAGGTGGTTCGTTCAGTGCAGGTGGTGTCCTCCTTGGGAAGCCATATGGAGCAGCAGAGGCAGCGAACGGGGTCGGCGGGTCAGGTACTTAGCTGCGTACCGTGCCGTCTCGCTCGGGCCACCTGCACCATGTACTTCCCCCCAAATTCTATATTTGTTAAATGTTGATTAATCAAATAATTCCAAAATTCTCTTTTAAAATCAAAAAAGATTTAGGTTGGATTTTGATGATTCCTATTTTGATAATATTATTTTATATGTTTATATTTATTGAATTTTATTTACACCGTGCCCGAGTAATGAAAAATTTCATTTAAATGTTTTATGGAATTTTAATTTTTTTGACATTTATATATTTTTAAAATGTGCTAAGAAATATTTTTTTTAAATATTTTTTCAATATACAGGGAAGTGCCGTGTGTGCGATGTACAGAGAACGGACTGGCGTGCTTCCGTGCGGGACCGCGAGGACGACCCCGCAACCACACCTCAACCACGACCACCACTACCGCCACTGCCGTTCCCGCAGCTACGGTCACGACCACTGCCCAGCCGGCCACCGCGCCAAGTGGCAGCAACACGGTGAATGCGCTGATGAATGCGTCCAATGTGTTGGTTCCTGTTTGCCGCGCCGTCGGTTCGACAGACAAGTCTATAAGACGTGCGTTTTTGATCATGTTTGATGGTGATAGATTGTGAAGATGATGATGATGATGATGATGATGATGGGTGCCTGGTGATGGATGGATTGGCGATGTGACTAACATTGATTGGTCGTATGCAGCGCATGCTCTCTCGCAAGCATCAATGCCCACATTCACGCAACCAACTCCGACGCCGAGCGGCGGCACAATGAACGCCGCTACGAAGCGGCCTAGAGCGCTTATCGATCCTATGAACAGCGAGAGCGCACCTGCTACAGCCAGTGGTGCCAATGACAGCGGAAGGGATGCGCTTTGGAGTGCAGTTGCACGTATGGAAATGAGATTGCATCAACTTGAGGACCAAAACGATCAACTAAAAAAGAAGACTCAGTTCCTGGAAGAGCGCCAAGAGGTGATGACGTGCAAGATCAAGCGGCTCAAGACTCAGAATGGTAGACTGCGAAAGCGCATGCGCCTGATAACTGATGCGCTTCCCTTGAACAATCAATCAGAAACAGTGATCGGGACGACATGCACATCCAAGAGTGCACTTTCTTCGAACACGCCCTTGCCAGAGCTGATTTACATGCACTTTCCATTCCTACGCGAGTACGACATGTCACATACACCCTTCGTCGTCTCAGATCTCACGTAACTCCTATGCACTTCCTACAATCCGTGATGGCACGATGCTTAAGTATGACATTCATCTGTATGTGTATCGTGCAGGAGACCGTTGCACGTGTTATCATATCAGAGAGGCCCCAACGGCCAAATGTGCCTCAGACCCACCTATGCCAACTCAGCTTTCTGCAAGTTAGTCGGCTTTACTCTGGTACCAGGGCCTCTTCATACCATAAAGAGAGTCCGATTTGCACTGACTGGCGAGTCGTAGGAAGAGGTGCTGGAGGGATTGACGTCGAGGGCACCTTCTTGGTCTATGATGAAGATAGGCGCAGAGTTGGCCCAGCCCAGGTGCAGTCATCCGTTTCGAACTGCGAGGCACAGCTGATGATCAGCTTACTCAACGCATTGATAACAGGGACCCAATGAGCGCGAGTAAGATCATTTCTGTGGTCCGCGAGTTGATGCGCAAGGATGGAACCATGCTAATGCTCGACTACTATCTGCAACTGTTTTATGGTCCCTTGGCCGAGGTACACTCTGGCCCTGTTTCTCTCTGAGAGAACAAGAGGGAATTAACGATAATCCATGTTCTGGCTTAGTTGCGCTGCGTGGTCTCTGCAAGCGGGAGAGTCATCAGGGCCACTCCTCCTCCATGGCAGGTACAAGGTAAGAGATGTTGACACGAAGCTCGATCGCGTCTCCCCGTAACTGATCCTTCATCCATTGGCCATCCACAACCAAGGGCTTGTGTTGACCGACGAAGAGAAGAGGAAGCGATTGCTCGAGTATCGTGACACCATCCGCCAAGAACAGAGTTCCATGCGGGAGGTCATGCGCCTAAGGTTCTTTAAGTTAGCCATGCCGCGCCTCAGCCATCCGATGCTTCAAGACGGCCCAGATGCACGATTTCACTCGGATCAAACTACATCCCCATCTTCGGACAGCGCTCACCTTGACGACAAGGCGACGATGGACAGTCTACTGGACTCCCTGCTTGCCAACAACTGCATGCCCCCTGGCCAGTGATGGTGCGCTGCTGCCTCTTCTTTGGCAAGAGAAGAACTTGAGATGTACAGGCGAAGGAAATGTGCAGGATGTCCACGCATAAAGGAGGATGTCATACCCACACAAGCAATAAATGGATATCTTGCCGTTAAGATACGATTGGCTCCTCGTGCCGACCTGGTCCGTGGACCTAGCGTAGGTGAAACAAAAGGAGAAGTCCCGTAGACACTCGAGACCAGTCTTGTTGTCCCACATAAGTCCGAGCGTCGCGCTTCTGCCTCACGCAAGCGTCGGGCATCTGCCATCATAGTATTGTATCTGTGTTGTTGTTGTTATTGTTGTTGTCGTCATCGCGGCTGTCCTTAGCCTGATGGCATCCGAGTCGAACAGGAAGGCTCACGCTCACCACAAACAAGCCAGATGTTGTCTTCCCTGTCGTCTTGCTCGCTCTGAGTGCAATGGGTACGCACTCTTTTTAACTCCGAACCTGTCGTCGATCTGTTGTTTGATTCTGATGCCCGTGTCTTACGCAGAGAAACTCCGTGCACACGATGTACGGAGCAAGGACATGTATGCGTACGTCCAAGGCCTAGAGGACGACCCAGGAGAGGGTCTTCTCCCACTGCCTATGGTACAGCTAGCCTGCATCATTTGTAGTGCGACGAACTGAAACTTGAAACTGTTTTCTGACGATAATTCTACTGTGAGTAGCGTCACCCTCGTCATCTTCTCCTCCAACACTGTCTCCTATCCGTCCGATGAGTGCTGCTACGCCCTTGTGTCAGTTTCATGACCCGATGTATGGGAATGGAGAAACCCAAGGTACAGGGCCTGCTGAGCCTACGCACCTTTGGAATCTGGTGGCTCGAATGGAGAAGAGGCTGCATCAGCTGGAGAACGTCAACGCTCAGCTGGAGAGCAAGACAGGCAACCTCGAGAAGTACACCGAGAGCATCAAGCACAAGATCAGCGCTCTCGAGGAGGAGAACTGCAATCTGCGGAAACGCATGCGACTCGATCCCCGCGCCGTTGAAGAGGAACTCATGTTTCCCGACAGCCCTGAGCGACCAGACTCTGGCCAGAGCAATGCTGCGCAAGAAGTCCGACCGAACTCAACTTCCAACCCCTTCAGGTGCTCGGAGTTAATGTACATCTACTTTCCCTTCCTGCGTGAATACGACACATCAGGATTTCAGTTCGTGGCATCGGACTTAATGTACGCCTATCGCCCACGCACGACTGTATGCACAAGCTCATCTTGCCCATGTGTTATCGCAGGAAACCACTATACGTGCTCTCCTACAGACGCGGCACCACAGGAATGATGAGCTTGCAACCGACGTTTGCGAACTCTGCATTCTGCAAGCTCGTCGGACTCTCACAGGTTCGTACTCTGATAAGAAAGACAATGCTGTGCTCTTGTCACTGATGATTCTCTCAGGAGGAGATACTTGAGGGGATCACAAGTCGAGCTGCACTTTCTGAGAAGATGAAGGTGAGACTGGCGCTGTCTCAGCCGAGGTAACTTCTGCACCTGCTGGACCTAGGAATGAAGATACTTAAAGGAACTGACCTTCGATGATGCAGGGCTCCGATGAGCGTCAGTGACATTGTCCCTACCCAGATTGAGATCATGCGCCGTGATGGTACATTGCTTCAGCTCGATGCTCGATTGCAGATGTTCTTCGGGCCACAAGCTGAGGTCCATTCTCCTCTATCTTCAGAGCGTCCCTTTGTCATGTCTCACGCTATATCCCGTTAACAGTTACGCTGTGCCGTGGCGGTGCTTGAAAGTGTGCTCGGAACTAAACCTCCACCATGGGCAGGTAATAGAGAGGATGGCTCACTTACTATGAATGCTGAATGAAAACAACTTACACATATGAACTGCAACTCGACCAGGCCTTGCATTGAGTGAAGAAGAGAAGATGAAGAGGCTACTCCACTATCATCTACGAATCCAACGCGAGGAGGACACTGGCTTCAAAGGAGGCATGATGTCTTTCGCACCTGCCCGATCGTCTCAAGGGTATCAAGCAAAGGACCATCCCACCATTCCAGCGGACAAGACATCCCCCGAGAGTATGAACAGCGATGCACCGATACCCGACGAGTTTCTGTCTTCGATCTTTGCTTGATTGATCCCTCATGTACAGATAAATTGATGAATAGAATGAATGGAGTTGAGATTGCGTAGCAGCTGAGTACAACAAGCTGAAATAAAGAAGAAGAGGGAGGCAGAGGACAGGGTCTCGACGAGGGCACGAAAGTACGGGTCGGTGCAGGCTCTCGCTCAGCCCCTGGGCGTCGGTACGACTCTCTCTCCGCTTCGGCCTCTAGGCTCGGTACTCACCAATCGTGCTTAGGCTGTTGGCCATCGCACTCAGGCTTGCACTGGCGCTTCTTGGGGCACTTCTGGCCGCTGGCCAGGTACTGGCCGTTCTCGTCCGGGTAGCATCCCTGGCTGTCCGCGTACAGGACGCCTTGGTTGGTCTTGATCGGGTAGCAGCCCTGGGCGTCGCGGTAGAAGAACTCGTTGCCGATCTGGCGGGGACAGCAATGGTTGCCATCAGGGAACTTGCCGCCGACACAAGGTCCCTGGTTGTTCTGGTTCTGATTGTTGTTCTGGTTGTTGTTTTGGTTGTTGTTATTTTGGTTGCCGTCGTGCTGGTTCTGCTTAGGCTTGATGCAGCGAGGAGGACACTTGCGATCCTTGGGACACTGTTGGCCGCTGGGGAGATAGTTGCCCTTGTTGTCCGGATAGCACCTGCTCATCAGTCGGAGTTAAACAAGACTTACGTAATACCACTGAACGTAAGGTGCAGTAGCATTGCGTACCCATTGGCATCGGCGTAGAAGATGCTGCCGTCAATGGCCACAGGGTAGCAGCCGTTGTTGGAGTCACGGTAGTAGGCCTTGCCCTGGATGAGCTCCGGACAACAGCCGTTGCCATCAGGCCAGAATCCACCCTCGCAGGGTCCTTGGTTGTTGCTGCTGCTGCTTCCGCTGGAGTCGTCGGCCCGAGAGCCCGAGGCCATCAGAAGAAAGACCAGAACGGCCGACAAGAAGGCGAGCTTGAACATGTTGAAGACAAGTCGAGTTGAGCTGAGTAGGTATGTGAACTGTGAGCAGTGATTGGAAAATGAGATGCAATAGTTCATCATTTTATAGTTCACTGGCAGGGATAGAGCACCTGGTCTGCGGGGATCTGGTCTCCCCGTAATGAGCGCCGCGCCTTACAGCACACCTGATCATCCCGTAATGTTCACACCCGCTGGCCAGCCGGCATCCGCCCCGCACCTGGTTCATTCAGAACTGCACAAGAGTACAGCGAGTGAGCCATCTCCAACGAGGAGACACTGGAACCTACATCTTACACTGGCGAAGTCCCGCTTGTATGCAGCAATGCGGCCAATCTTAAGTGGCAATTCACGTGAAATCCCACGAAGTCGGAGTTATACATCCCATAAGGACGGGAACATGGCGGGTGGCGATACCTCAAATAGAGGGAAGTGTCACTCTTGAAGTTGCCGGCCTACCTAAGCAGTAGGCTGTAACCGTGCTTGCGGGGCATGCGGGTAGAGGGATTGGTGGCGTGCGTAGGTGAGTGAGAGATTGGCTCACGCCGAAGGCAGCTGCCCCGTCCAGAAGGAGACTCAACATCGGGGCCCTTTCGGAAGGGAGGGCATCGAGGTTGATGATGAGCGTCGCACCGCCTCAGGCTGGTCAACAGAGCAGGGAAAAGGCGCCGGTCCCCTTGGTGGAGGGTTAACAGCCCTGAGTGGGTCCTCTCAGGAGCTTGCGTATCGACTCCAACACCTCTACTCTTTTACCCTCCGTCCCTGCATGTGTCCCACGCAGTGCCAACACTGCCCTACCCATTTTCGTGCTCAGAATTGCGCTTCATCTCGAAAGATGTACTTCATCTTCAAGAAGATCTTGCCGCGTAGGGTTGGTCAAAATAAGTCAAACCCAAGAATTCTCAATTTCCTTAATATTTTCTTTTTCCTTATATAAGGAAAAAAGATGTCTGTTGGGAAAAGAAAAAAGTACAAAGGCGTTAGTTCACACCTGCACCAAGATGGGGTACTTGTTTAGAACATTTTTTGAAAGTAAACATAGTTGAGATCAATAACAAGAATATGTTCGTATGGATTGCTAATTAAGATGAAACATTTATGATGAATTGTGTAAAAATCTTGGCTAGAGATTGAAGTAGTTAATTCAATTAAATCATGCAGGAAGCTGGACCGATTCCTACGAGAGTTTGACATCTTCCCCAAGCTCGACCCAAACGCGCCACGCGTGAAGACCACTTCTAGCGGGCTTGGTACGGAAAGTCATGAAAAGGAAGGCAGGCAGCTGTGCCAAGAAGCCCTGCATATTGACCCGAAGGCGTGATGTTGTTGGGTGTTGCAGTGTCCATCGCGTGCTTCATCATACTGGGCTATCTCTTCTTCAAGGAGGTGACCGAGTATGGCGGACGCAGTATGGAGTACAGCGTAAGCGTGGATACCAGCCGGAAGGAACTCGACTACCTCAACGTCACCGTGAACATCGAGTTCCCCAGTACGCAGCCTGTCCCACCTCCCATGCCGCCTGCATGAAGAGAGGACATAGTTGTAACTACATGTGTACATGCCGTGCATGTGTGTTGTGGTGCAGACTTACCTTGTGATTACTTTGGCATCGACGCGGTAGACCATCTTGGACATTTCACGGTGGATGCCACAGGGCCAGAGGGCACGCTCCGCAAGACCCCCTGGCTTAGTCCAGATAGTACGGCACCTCTAGCCTGATAGTTGGCCGTTATATAGTGACGCATTCTGTCGTGTGGGATAGGTGTTACGGACGAAGGAGGCTGCATTCTGGGTGGTTACTTGTCCGTGAGAAAGATACGAGGAGAGCTCACCCTCTCCTCACGAAGACCTGCCGATATGTTCCAATCCTTGTCCATTACAAGTATGTAGTACTGTGGTTGCGAACGTTTAGGCTTACGCTTACATACGCTATACGCACACGCTCAGTCCATGGTGAAGGAGCAAATCAGCATATGCACGCGGTTGACAATCTGGCAGTAGAGAATAAGCTTAAGTTCAACGTCTCACACAACATCGTTGTACTGTCGTTCGGAGCGCCTCATCCGGATCTCGTGGCGCCGCTTAGCGGGGTGAGCCAAGTCATGTCTGAGGGTTCCTGAATCCACACTCTAACGCTTGCATCAGTGCTGGAGACTCACTTCACTCTGCTCGTGTGATGCACAGGAAAGTACCTCAGCCTCACGTACTTCCTCCAGATCGTGCCTTCTGAGTACCAGTATGCCAACGGCCACACGATTGAGTACGTTTCCTTCTTCTTGGATGCTTGGATATCGTCATCTTCATCGTCATCATGGATTAAACGTACCTCTTTGGCTGGATCTGTGGAATGAATGAGCAGGTCGTTCCACTATTCCTATACTGAGCATAAGCACGAAGAGACACCCGAGGAAGGCTCGCGGACGAAACCGGGTACGTAAGCACAGCTCGGTCGTCTGACCTGCAAGAACTGATGAATAAGAACGGGATGATGAGCAGGAATCACCTGGAAGTACGACTTCTCGCCGTACACGACGTTGCATCGGGAGCAGAGCAAGTCGTTCGCGCACTTCCTCACGCGATGTTGCGCGGTGATCGGCGGCACATACGTCGTGTTCGGTATGTTGTCTGGTCTTGCCACCCGGGTCGAGACAGCCACGAAGAAGAAGAATTGAAAGCGAGTGTGCCTGCCATGAACCGAGGTCGCTAGAGTAAAACATGCTCACTCTCATACATCATCACTGAGTGTGTTAGTGCATAATAGACATCACAGTGGAGAGACATAAAGACAGAAGAAAGGGAGAGACGAAGGAAGTAGTAACGGAGGAAGACACGCAGCGCAATGTTCCATCATACAGCCACGCGAAGCAGCAGCAGCCGACGAAGAAAGAATGTACAAGATAGCGACAGAAGGAACTAGCAAGGAAAGAAACACAAAACACGCGACACTGCATATACGCGTCGAACAAGTCGCTCAGCTGAAGACAGAGCACAGTTCCGCTCTCTCCGAACTATCATGTTGCTCTTCTTAAGGTTGATCGTGCCTTGGTCTCTTATCCGGCGGGCTCGCGCCATACTGCTGTTGATAAGGCCTAGGTGCTCCTGAGGATAGAAGTAAGTACATCGAGGAAGGCAGCGAACTTGCTTCAGTAAACTGAAACGTACCGCCGTAGGTCTGCTGCGCAGGCGGCGGATGGTGATAATGTTGCTGAGGTTGTTGCTGAGGCGCTTGTCCAAAGCCGGAATCAGGAGCGCTTCGCTTGCCTGCGAACGAGCTACCGTTGCCAAACTGTGGTGATGGCTGCGCAACCTGCTGCGAATCGCTCATTGCAATGCTCAGGAAAGTCTCGTCATCAAAGCCTGGATTTGATCCCTGTTTAGCATGTGCCATAGACAAGCCGCAGCACAAATGCGAAAACCGTACCGTTCGAGTAGTCGGGAGCGATTTCTCCATGACTGATGCCCACCTGGCTGTTTGCAGGTACAGGTTGGGCAGGTCTCTGTGCTGGCGGCGCGAAGCTGCCTTGCGGTTGCCTTCCACCAGCAATATTGGCCGAGTTGGCGTTGTAGCCGCCAGGCAACGGTGGTGTAGTACCAACGGGCTTAGGGAGTGGTTGAGGTGGCTGTGTGACTGCAGGCTGCTGCGTCGGAGGCTCATGCTGCATGTAAGTGGTCGTTGCCTTTTCTGCATCATGCGCAGGATTGGACACCGTAGGAGGAAGATAGCCCACCTCACCCTAATCGGCACGGAAGAAGTCACAAAACTGATACATCAACAAGCTAGTGGGATCGGTGCCGCACCTTCTTGGCGCTCTTAAGCTTCTGCAAGTGCTCTTTATCATACAGACAGTTGCCCAAGGCATTACCGAACAATCGCAGGGCACGCTTTCGTGCATCAGAGACGGCTTCCTGAGGATTGCAGTCAGCACAAGAGGAATCTCGCAACGAACTTCAATAGCGATTCGTTGCTGCGAACTAACCTTCTTGGCATTCTCGATGGCAGAACCTTTCTTAGGGTGTTCAGCCATGCCGTACCCTACATCCTCGTGGTAGGTGCCATCCTTGAGCATCACCTTCACCACCGCGGTGACACCGACCGAATACCTTCCCTTGCCCGATTGTTCGATCTGTAGTTGAGCCATTAGTAATGAGCTTTAGCAGTGCCACAGCTGGCCAAGGCGACAAAGTGTGGGAAACGCACGTAATCGGGCGTGATGTCAACCACTGCCGAGCTCCATCCGTTGAAACCAAAGATCTGATTAGCCAACTCGATCGCCTTCCAACTTTCGACGTAGGTAAAGCTCACTGCAGGCGAAGACAAAATGCAGTTAGTCTTTGTTTTTATTATTTATTTATTTTCATATTTATGCAGAGCAACAAATATGAATAAAATATTTTCGCAAAAAGTAAAATAAATGTAAAACAAAATCGGAAAAGTTATTACTCCTTTTTTTGTACAAAAGCAAAAAAAGGCTTATACCGCCTGCGCTGCCGGGACGCGTGGCAAGGTGCTCCTTGCCCAGCTTCTGCTGGAGGAGCTCGCGGATGGCGTTTCGCTCATCGGGCTTGAATTCCTGCCTTCCGAAAACGGCCGGGGCGGGACCACCCGATGCATCAGGAGGCGATCCCGCCTGGGATGCCTGTAATTGCGAAGGCCGTATGGGACTACAGCTGGGCTCTCCCGCATCCATTCTCTTTTTCTCTCTTCTCCTTCTTGTTGATTTTCCCGAAGCTTGAGTTGATGTTGGGTTTTGGTGTGAAAAATTTCAATTTCGTATAAAAAATATTCTTGGTGGTTATCAGGAAATTTTTCGGGGTTACAATGGAATTTTTGGGATGGGATCTTCCCGCCGCATTCTTTGAATTATTTACTGTGCGCTTCGCTTGGAGGATTGGAGGACAGCCACAGCAAAGGCTACCGGCTGCGACGATCCTGATGGTAGATCCAACTTGGCATTGTCAGTAGAGATAGTAGGAGAATATGTTATAGGACTCCAGCTAAACTGTGGCATGTAGGCCCTTCGTGTTTGGTCTGATATGTTTGCCCCGCTGCGATGATAGACGAGGTGCGACATGAATATGACGCTCCCTGCGTTGATCAGCACCGGAAGTTCGTGATCGGCCTCTTCTGAACCTAAAGTTCATCTACATGAGTACAAGTCAGTATGAAAGGTGTGAATATACCTCCAAGAATGCCCAACGGATAGCCGGCCGCCTTATCCAGATGATGTCGAGCCATTTCAGTAGGAGACGAGAAGGACACAGTGACCTCCTTGTCTGTTGGAGATGAAGGGTAGGGGAGTATATACAAGCATCCATTTTCCTCGTTCATGTCATCTAGTGCACACCATACGGATATATAAGGTGGCACATCCTCCTGCTCCAATTGATGCACGTACTGACTGTCCTGTTGTAGCCAGATGGATGAATCTTGAATGTTCGACAGGGATGACGAGGAGAATGAACTCACCTGGTGCCACACGAACTTTGAGTCATTCCCAGCATGGGGAGTCTTCACAATGTATTGCTCATTGAACTGGACGCCACAGCAAGATGCATCATGCGCCAAGTCAGCACTTGAGTCAGTTCCTTGTTAGTTGGTGCTTGCGCAACGCCTATAAGTACCAAGTAGAGGTCACTCCCCATCAACTGCGCGAGAATGCTGCAGAGCATTTTTCCGAACAGGAACTGCTCTCCCACTTGCGACGAGCGGTTCCACTTCGACCGCAGCGCCAGGTATTCTTGCTGCGTGCGGAGCGCACCTGGATCGATCTTCGTCCCTGTGCTCACCCGGCCCAGTGGCTCTGTGGTGGAAGGAAGAACGCCAACGCAAAGCCATTGTGTCAGCGTGTTCTGCTCAAGATCCTGTCGCGTGGGGAACTTGTCCAAGGGTACCAAGAATGCAGCCAGCGCCTTGCTCGATGGCCCCGCATCGTTGGTAGGCGCCAAGCAGTCGATCGCATTCATCACGCACAACGCTCAAAACCTGAACTGGAAGAAGGTCTTCCAGTACGAGGAAGCCCCGCGTGTGGAAGCTGCGCAACTGCGCCGCCGTGAGCGTGCTCATCACCTTCTCGCAAACCGTGCCAAAACGAAAATGGTGGAAATGATTTTTATTTGATTTCTTGAGTTCGGAATTTAAATATGTATTTTTCCATCAATAAGAAAAATGAAGAAAATCGAATAAAATCATATGCAGGACATTTTCTTTTGTGAATTTAGCTAATTCTAGAAAAAGAAAAAATTGAGACCGTTCGGTCCAAAAAACCGTTGGAGAAAAGATGGAGATGGAGGTCGAAACTGCCTCCACCACTACTACGGCCTCCGCGTCCAGTGACGGCGGCCTACCCGCCACGACCACGACAACCGCTACCACAGCCGCGGCCCAACCCACAGCCGCGGCATCGACCGTCCCGCTCGCGGCCGCCTCGCCGCAGCCAACGCCTTCCGCAGTCAACGGCACCTCAACCGTCGCAGCCACGAGCGAGACGGCCGGCGCCCGCCCGGCGGCCGCGGCTCAGCCTCCTGCCACCAGCGAGCAGCCGCCAGCGATCGCACCTGCTGTGACCAGTCTGGTGCCATCACCTTCGCCTCTGCCCGCGCCCTTGATGTCCCCTTCCTCACCCTCCTCATCGACATCATCATCGCCATCTACACCATCGCCGCTGCCATCGTCGTCATCATCGTCGTCATCATCATCGTCATCTTCTTCCTCGTCATCAGGTGTGGCATTAATGACGACGTCATCGCCGACCGATCATACGAGCCCGCAGCAGCACGGGGAGGGATTGATGAGACCCCCCACCGAGCCCGTGCGTGGGCTCGATCTGCCCAAGAAGCGCGGCAGGCGGCCGGCCGAGCCCGTCCCCGAGTCCCTGGCTGCCCTCCAGCCTCCCGTCAAGCGCGCCCGCGGCAGGTTCGTTACCGCTACTTTTTCTCTACACGCCACCCCATTATTTATTTATTTATTTATTTATTTATTTATTTTAAATAGAATAATATTAATTGAAGGATACGTAAAGATAGGAAAATTAGGAAAAATAAATAATGAAAAAATAAAATAAAGAAAAGGTTTCTTTATTTTATTTTTTCATTAAATGTTCACGTAACATCGGACGTTTGACTTATTTTCAATTGTTTTCAAGTGAATATGTTTTAGTTTACATTGTTAAATACTAATTATACTTGAACTATAAAATAGAGTTCTTAAGAAGATTTTTTTACGTGAGTAAGTTTTTCAAGTTCGATAATATTCCCGAAAAGTGTTGATTTATAATTCTATTTTGTGAGTTATTTCCTTTAAAAGTTAATACATTTTAAATTCAAAATTAGGCTAATTCTTTCTCGTGTGTGTTTGTCGTCTTGGCAGACCGCGATCGGTGGATTCGGCCATGGCACAGGCTGCCGCTGCAGCGGCAGCGGCTGCTGGCGGTACTCCACCAGGGCCTCCACCTCCCAAGAAGCGCGGTCGTCCCCCAAAGGTGAGGCCGCCCGTGGTCGAGACTGACGAGGGTGTTGGTACGATTGACTCTGCAAGCAGCCCAGCCTCTGATGGAATGCAGAGTACTTATATGTTGCGTCTTTTTGTTTGTACATGTACAGTCGTTCCGCCCAAGCCTGAGAACGGACCGCCGAAGAAGCGTGGTAGACCGAAGAAGGAGGATTTGGAGAGGTAACGTTACCACATCACATCCATGTTTAAACACCACCCGGGTCTAAAGTTTGCGCTGCTTTACAGATCCAACCGAGAGCAGATACTGGCACTGCAAACTCAGTTCAACCAACTTCGGAACGAGGTAAAGGACCTCAGGTCTCAGCTCGGCGAGATAAAACAAGTGATCGTCAACCTCACCAAACAAACCTAAGACTCAAGCTAGGAGGTACTGCGCTCTTCCCACAAGCTTAGATCGCGTTTGCTCCCATACAAACTCATGAACCTCTGTAATGTAGATCACCCTGCACGCACACGGCACCACCCCGACAACGAGACGAAGAGCGAAACCCAGTTTTCAAGAGTGAAAAGTGGTTTGTCCATGGCTTTGTAGTTTAACAACGTTATATGCCACCTTCATCAACCCGGCCCACTGCACAAATGACCTTACTCTGCTCTTCGATGATGCCGACCATGCGCATCCTATCAGGCAATGGACTCTTGATTATTTTGAGACGGTAAGGTAGCTTGTGTTTGCTTGTCAGTACAAGGTCTGAGCAATCCTGACGTCTTCTCCCCCTGTATTGAGGGCATGATTGGTTTGGCCTAATCCATGTTGGAATTTGAGGGATGTTAACTCCTTGTTCCAAGCCCAGTCACAGGTGTTCAGTCTGGGCACTGGCGAAATGTGTGGTTGGCGTAGACGGCAGCAACACCATGTGGGCCGTTGAGCTGCCTGCTGGTGCGCTACGCCAAAGAGTTGGCAGACTCCCCTTGACGGAAAGCAGAGGACCGCAGTCTTCATCAACCCAACCTGGCCTACAAATGACCTTGCTCTGCCGTTTGATGCCGATCACCTCGTGGTTGGGCGCAGCGTGCATGTGCGTTACACTTGCTGGACCAACTCATCCTTTGGGACACTCGCGAGGCAACCACCGCCACGGGAAGGCGCGAACTGAACCACAACTGTCCAAAACGTCGACAAGTTGGTAATGAACGGTGTTCAGATTTTTCCTGTTGTCGATATTGAGGGGAACCACCCGGTGCCCCGACTGGCCGCGGTACTCCGTCGTGGTTGTTTTTTGGGTTGTTGTTCTGTTCTTGGTCTTCTTGTGCCTTCGCAGGCCTTTGTTCTTGCTCGCCCCTGTGCACCCTCGCCTGTGATTGATTCTCTGGCGGTCGACCTCTGCATCGTTTTTGCATTCATCAGTGGCGACTGCTCTTCTCTAAGGCGGGCGGCGTGGGCGGGGAGCGGCGCGGAGTGGCGGAGCAGACCAAGGCCGTTGCGGTCGCACGTTTCGTCTTCCTTTTCACATGCTTCCTCGGAAGTGGTAATTGGAATCGTTGGCCACCTCTTCTCCTCACCCCCAAGTTTCGATTTCAGTCATTGAAATCGAACCCTAAGGGGTCCTCACGGGAAGCAGACTTCATACCATCGACATCATCTTTACGGCCATCAAACTATTTTTGGTGATCAAACCAAAAATTTAGTTCACACACATATACGCACAATGAACATCGATCTTCGACCGCACAACCTTCGACATCCGCCACCATCATCCTCTTATCACCAACATGGTGAGACCGACGCAGTTCTTGTCGACGAGGATTGTCCCACCACCGCCGCGCAGGCGGCCATCGACTTAGTGTCCCTCAGCGCCTGTAGCGAACCTAAGCTGGACGTCTCGTCGTCCATCCTCATCGAACCCCGAACGATGAGCTTTGACGACATC
>CDEZ01022601.1:0-24134 GCA_000826365.1 Acanthamoeba royreba | reverse complement strand
CCAAGTGATGATTTGGTCTTGCCGTAGTTCGCGCCCTTCTCTTTGAGACGGGCAAAGCCGAAGTCGCCGACGAACACACTGTATTCCGGGCCGATCATAACGTTCCTTGCCGCTATGTCTCGATGGATGACTCCCTCACAGTGCAAATGATAGATTCCTAATGAGTTTAAGTTAATATCTTTAAACCGTTGATTCTCACTAAGGTGCGGGCATACCAGCAGCGGCATCACGAGCAATGCGCGCCTTGACCTTAATGGGAAGCTTCACAGCTTTCTTGCCACGTAGAACGCTTTCGAGACTGCCCATGTCGCAATACTCTGACACCATGCAAAAGTTCGGTGCCTTACTGCACGCTCCTACAAAATTGACCACCTGTGCCAGGAAGCAAGAAGGATGAGACTGAATGACCTTAGCTTTTGTTGGAGACGACTGTACGTTGGGATGGTTTGAAAGAAGCTGAGCAAGAGCGGCTTCTCTTCGGAACTCCTCTACCGTCTCCATGTTGAACCAATCGAAATCGTGCAGCTTTTTGATTGCCACGACTGCTCCTCGCCAAGTACCCTAATTGAGAATGAAATCGATAAGCCTGCAGCACGTAAGCTGGTGTAAGTCTGCGAGTCACAACATACCCTGTACACGGCACCAAAGGCGCCCGCACCGATCTTCTCAACAAATCGGAGCTCGTCGTATTCGATTTCTCTGTAATTGTACTTAGACTGCATGGCGTGGAGAATAAGTTTTTCGTTTTGCTCCTTAACACGCTTGATGTCCTCCTCAACGTCAATGTCCGCGTTGTGATATTCGACATATGTAAGCGGCTTTGAATCTTGCTTGTCCGCGTAGACGTATGGGTTTGTCGATCTGCCTGATGCCGGCGCCAGCGACGCCTCTACATACTGGGAGTTGTGCAAGTTTGTGTTTGTGTAGGTAATCGATTCGATTGACTTATCGAGTCGTGCGGGTGCTGAATCGGAGGCACGGAGAGAAGGCGATTGTGCTTGAGTTGGAGGAGAAGGCAGAGATGTGGAGCCGCTGAGATGAAGCGAAGATGACGATTTCCCAAGGTTCGAGTACTGTTCGCTAGCCATGGGCAAAGTTTCAACATATGAAGTCGATGGAGGATTATGAGGAGGATGTTGCATAGCTGGCCAAGAAGGACTGGAGGGTGGTTGGGAAGATCTAAGACTCATTCGCTGCATGCGAGCTGTCTCGATTGCTATCCTCTCTTTGTCCATCCATTCGTCCAGTGTCTTCAGATATTTCTGTTCCATTAAACGAGGGAAGTTCCGAAGTTAGTTTGTAATTCTTCACGACAACAGAAGCTCGTACCACTGCCTCCTCAGATACTATTAGGTGCATATTCCTCAGCTTGTAGTTTTTCATTTCCTCAAGTTTTGCGGCGGCCGCTGTAACAAAGCAATCAGAATTCACTGCCGTCATCACCAACGAAGAATGCGGGCATACCATCGAAGTTCGCTGTTACGATCATTCCTTCGACATCGGGCATCATGCCTTGAAGAATGTACTTCAACACTTCAAAAGACTGAAGCCCTTGGGGCGGCGGAGGTGAGGACTGATAAGGAGGATACGGGGCTCCACCACCACTTCCTGGAGCACCGTAATGGGGAACGCCATAGTAGGGCGGTGGCTGTGCAAAACCTGGACCCCAGCCAGGATACGGGCCGACTGGCTGCTGCGGGTAGTGTGAACCGCCTGAGTTTCTCAGGGACTGTTCTCCGCTGCCATCACTTGAAGGTGGACCGGCTGGGGGTGTGAACCTGCAAAAGGTGTCCATTAAATAATGAAGAAAAGTTGGTGGCAGAGAAAGAGCGAAAACGAAGACGAACACAAATACGAAAAACGAAGAAAATCAAGTAAACAAAAAACAGACAAATGAAAATCCTAAGCTTTTGAAAAAGTGGTAGAGAGTACCCAGGATAATGGGAGTAGTAGGGCTGCTGTCCCGGGTAGTGTCCGTAAGGCTGGAATTGATTTTTTTGCAAGGGGTGAGTCGTCATCATAATACCCTTGCAAAATCAAGTGACGCACCTGCATTTGTTTGGTTGCTTTCTTTGTCCTGCTGCTGATTTCACCTGTGCCCGCCAACACAATATCGTAGATGGCGGGAGGAAAGGAAAAGGCACGAAACGTGGCGAAATTACTTAGAATCCGAAATTTTCTATTTTGCTTCGAAAAATTTGTCCAAATTTTTCGCCACTTTGGCTGTGCATGTACAATCGGCCCGTCCAGGCCATGCCCGGCTGGGCTAGCTGAACGGGAAACAAGCCAGTCTTGGGCCTTGAAACTTCCAACCCACTTCACAGATGGCGCAGGTGGACCACTCGATGATGATCCAGCGAAGGAAGATGGATCAGACATGTCCGCAATAACCCTTTGCCTGGTGTTGCTGGGTGCCCATTCGCCAACGCAGCAAGCTCCGGAGCGCAGTACTTGGCGTTGTCCATTTCCTTTGTTCTCTCTATTCTGTTCTCTGTATTATTGTTGGATTGATCTCTTGTTCATCTTGTAGTCGTTGTTGGTGTTTTCCACAACCTCTCTTTACCACATTGGTGAAGGAATCTTTATCTTCATCTTCATTTTCATTTTCATCTGCACACGGCGGACATCTAAGAGAGAACGGAAATGGCTTCATCTTCACCTTCCGAGGCTGCGGGAGTGACCGCTGCTACGACGACGCCGGCGGGCACTGCTACCTCGGCCTCGATGACGGTGATGCGGCAGGTCGTGGACTTCGTGGGGAACCAAAAGTGGCTCATCTACGGCGCCATCTCCGGTGGCGTCTCGCGTACCGCCACGGCTCCTCTCGAACGCCTCAAAGTCCTCAACCAGGTGACCACCTCTCCAATCTACCCCAAATTTAATTTAAGATTTGTCCACCAATCCAAACAGTGGAGGCAAAATTCAAAAATTTCTCTTTTTCCTAAATACACCAAAATATTTATCAAATAAATCAATTATTATTATATCCGTGAATAATAAATTAGTTTAGTAAAACTAAATGAGTGTCACTGCAGGTGCAACACATGGACAAGTCGGGGCCGCGCTACCGCGGAGTGCTTCCTGCGCTCCGACGTATTTGGGCCGAGGAGGGCTTCTGGTCCGTTCCTGCACTCACTTTCTTCCTCCGTCCGCCTTGTGGTGAAGAAGAAGAAGCTGACTCCCTGCATCATGTTGGTCTTGGTTTCGTCACATAGGGCTTATTGGAAGGGCAATGGCACCAACGTCGTCCGCATCATGCCGTCGGATGCCACCCGTCTGTACTCATACAACCTCTTCAAGCAGGTACTGCTGGAACAGGAGTCGTCTGTAGTTAAGGTCATCTGGATTGCTGATCATTTGGCTTCTTTGATGTGCACCAGTTACTCACAAAGCCGGGTGAGCCCATCACGCCGCTCATTCGAGTGGTGGCTGGCGGCCTCGCCGGCACCGTGGCCACGATTGCTACCTATCCTCTGGATCTCGTACGAACACGCTTAAGCGTGCAGACCCTACCCGGCCAAGGCGCAATCTACGCCGCCCGCTATCGGGGCATGTGGCACTGCCTTGCTTCTATCTACCGCGAAGAGGGATTCCTGGCACTGTACAAGGGAATGGGCGTGTCCATTCTGGTAAGTGCTCCCTCCGCGTGCACATGCCAGACGTACGCGACTCATGCTGCATCTTTCAGGGCGTGGCTCCATACGTCGCCATCAATTTTGCCTCCTATGAGACGCTGAAACAATTCTTCAAGAATGACGGCAGCGAGACCCACGCCGTGGACGGACTCATCATGGGCGGTCTATCTGGCACTGCCGCTGTCACGCTCACCTACCCAAGTGACGTGCTGCGACGGAGGATGATGATGCAAGGTACGCTGTGCCTCGCTCTGTGTAGTAGTCATTCACTTATCCCTACCGTCCGTACTCAGGTATTGGTGGAGCGGAGAACTTGTACAATGGACTTTGGGACGCGTGCGCTAAGGTGTGGAAGGCGGAGGGCGTGGCGGGCTTCTACCGTGGCCTCATCCCGTACGCTACGCCGACAGCCCCATTTACCATCAAGTGTAGGTTGGCTAACCGCAGTTTCTCTTAGGTGTTATCTAAAGGTTGTACCCGCTGCGGCTATTGGCTGGGCCTGCATCGAGACGCTTCAGAAGATGGAGCGCAACTTCATCGCCGCAACCAACTGATGCCGCACACAACACCGTTGCCACTGCCGCTCCGACTTCGTTTTGTACACTTTGTAGCCTCCCCAATAATGCAGCTTATTTATTTCTCTCTTGCGGGAGACTCGGTCGAGGAAGGAATGGTCGTTCGCTCCAACCAACTTGCCCTTTCAGAGGATGATCTTCTTTGCTCGGGCACACCATCTGAGTGTGCCCGGGGCTGTACCGGCCTCCCTCCTCGCGAACTCACCACGGCCAAACTGACCCTGACGCGGTGCTCGCAACCCAGATTATACGAAATTTCGGCCGAAGAGCGAAAAATCAGGTTTGTTATCAGCGAGTTTCTGGCGGTCCTCTAATCGACCTCCACCACCGCAGCCATTGCGCCCCTCTACGCCTCTTCTTTATAAGCAGGTAGTTCTCAGGAGTAGGTAAGTTACAACATCCAACCACACTACTAATACCCACCACTCACTACCGCACCTCTCTAAGGTACCTTCCTTGCCCGCAACGTTTTGTGGGAGGCTGTGACACTGAAAAACAGGGATTGCACAGAATGGCCACTACTCCCAACCGCCCCGTTAACCCCGCTGTCGACAGCCACGGCAACCCAGTCCCTATGCCCTCTATCCACTCTGGAGCGCCTGATCATCTGCGTGCCCCTGGAGCTGTCGTTCACGATGCGCCGATTGTGCAGAAGCATGTCGTGCACGAGCATCCCGTAGTCGTTCATCACGAGCATCATGTCCAGCCAGTGGTCCACGAAACTGAACGCCATGTTCAGCCGATCCACAAGACCGAGATCACCACCGAACGCCCGATCGTCCACAAGGAGACTGTCATTGAGGAGCCCGCCCGCATGGAGACGGCAGCTACCACAATGGGCACTGCGGCTGGCACCGGTCACGGAGCTCACCACGCTACCCTCGGCCAAAAGCTCAAGGGCACGATGAAGGAAGTGCAGGGAAGTCTCACCCATAACCCTGCCAAGAAGGAGGAAGGCCGTCTGCTCAAGCAGGGCATCGACGTCACAAGGAGCTCCGGCACCACTCACTACTAAATGCCTCCCCTCTTCCTGTGTTTAGACATCGCCTTTCTTCTTCTTTAACTGAATCCAGTCAGCTTGCACATGTGAGCTGACTTCTTTGCTCCACTTGCACTCTTATTCTTCCTTCATGTAGGCTGAAGTCTTCTTCATCTGCCCCAGCTCGGCTGGACGTCTGACAAATACCGGGATTGGGTAGCGATGGCGCGTAATTAATTAGAGGGAGGGGGACGGCACTCAAGCTTCAAGTTCTTCTTCCTCGTTGCTCAACCGGGCTTGGGTCTTTCCATCCATCTGGCAAACGAGGACCACTTCATACCCAAGCTTGTGTTGGCCTTAGGGAGGACTCGACCACACTGTGAGGAACTGGGGAACGGAAAGGAGGGATCATCGACATCAAGAAAAAGGAAGGGAAGGAAAGGGAACGAGCATGAGTACCGGGGAGGAGAAGGGGTTCAAGGCCTGGGCCGATAGCAAAGGCCTCTCGTTAGGGCCACGGAAGGCCAAGACCAAGGACGGCTACGCCACCCTCTCCAAGGGCGATGCCAAGGGCCTCCGCGCCAGGTTCGAACAATTCGCACGCGTTTCAGATCATCCAGGCCAGGGAGGGCCCTCATCTTCGCCTCCATCTTCATCTACAACTGCAACTGCCTCACCCCCATCTGTCACAACATCCCTATTTCCTGGCGCTTCCGAAAATGAAAAAATTGGCGCAAATGGAGCCGCGAGTAGAGGCAATGATGAAAATGGAAATGGACATGGACGACACGAGAGCAACGAGGAGCGGCTGGCCGGGCTGGTGAAGCTGCTGGCCGAACAGCCATCGAAGATGGCATCGCTGGTGGAGGTGGACCAGGCCCTCAACGTGATCGTCTTCCATCTCCAGAGCGTCCTTACCATTCCTGAGAATCCCGAGGAGGAGGTGACCCTCCCCGTCCACGACGATGACGCCTGGAAGATCAAAAGGTTAGCATTCTCCTTGCTCACATTTAACTGGAGTTTATGTATAAATATTTTTACCTTTTTATTAATTTTATTTACAATTTATTTTTATATATATATTCATTTTCTGATAATTATTTTGAAAATGCGTTTCGTTGTTGCCCAGTGTGGAAGGGGGCATGGGGGTGTACGAGTTCCTAGGGCTGCAGGAGGACACCGAGCAGACGACAACGTTGTTGGTCCTGCGTGATCGCGAGCGGCTGACTCCTGAGCTCCTCGACCTGACCATCGCCAAGCTGCAGGAGCTCCAGCAATCCATCGCAGACGCTCTCGGTAGGAATACGCTGACGCGCCCTAAGACTTTGCTGCTGTTCTATGTCGATCTGACCCCTGCGTTCATGATTATCTTTAGGAAACCTGCCGTATCAGGATCTTCGTCTGGGTAGTTCCAGAGAGACCCCAGCCTCAAGCCCATCCCTTCGATTTCCCATTGCTGTTGCTGAGATGAAAGGGCGACGCAGGACAATGGAAGACTACGTCATGATCTGGTATTTCCGATTCCACAATGTTATACTCACTACGGCAGTATCTCAACTTTGGCATTGCAGGGGCAACTTCCGAGGACGTCAGGGTGAAGACTACTTTTCGCTGTTCGATGGACACGGAGGCAGCGATGCTTCTCTTTTTGCTTGTGAGAATCTTCATTTTCAGGTACTAACCAACGTCTTCCAGTCTATCTGCTTATTTCTAAGCCATGTTCTTGTAGATTTGGAAGCATATGAACCGAAAGCGAATCGAGGAGGGATCGGACCCTTCTGAAAATGAGGACAAGGTCAAGCAGATTATCCGCGATGCTTACCTTGGTAACCTTCCTCGCACGTCCTGTGCATAAGCTTTGGCTAAGCTTGTATGCACACAGAAACACATGACTTGATGAGGCGCAACAAGGAGTTAAATGGCAAGAAGATCAAGGGAGGCACCACAGTTGTGACCGCACTCATCATAGAATCGCTGATGTACATAGCTCATGTCGGTGACTCGCGAGCAGTGCTCTACGCAATTGAAGAAAGCGAAGAGGTATGACTTTGATGTCATTCCTTCGGCGATGGTGGTCCTTATTAATCATCTTGTACTATTTGTAAAGGTATGGAGGCGAAAGACAGTCAACGCGAGTGACTCTGCTTCTAGGGACACCCTTATCGGGAGACGGCAGACGGATCCATCACCGGTCGAGAAACCTGGTGAAGACACCAATGAATCGGCTCCCACACCGGACGATGATACTACGGAGGTCGTCCAGCCAAGAAAGCGAAAGGTTACACGCGTGCGAACAGTGGGCCTTACTACCGATCACAAGCCCAACGACGAGAATGAGAGGAAGCGAATTGAAGAAGTAGGCGGACTTGTCATCTTTAGCAAGATGGATGGCGTGCCTCGACTGAACGGCAAGATTGCCGTGTCACGAAGCTTGGGTGACCTGCATGACCCCAACGTCGACGGCTACATGAGCCAAGAACCGGACTTCAACGTGGTCAATCTCGCCGAAGTGGCCCAAAGTGTACGTTCGCCGGTTTCCTTGTCGATCCTTAACAGGCCTCTAAGTCTGGTGCTCTGTGATGGTTCAGACTTCGGACAAAGCTGTCAAATCACTCATATTGGTGCTTGCCTGCGACGGATTGTGGGATAAGCTCAGCAATCAACAAGTGGGCGAGATCATCATGGAAAAGACTCGCAATGAAGCTGATCTCTACTGCATAGCCGAGACATTGATGAAAAAGTCCTACGATGAGGGCAGCACAGACAACATCTCCGTCGTCGTCATCGACCTCTCCTGTTTCTGTTCATCTTCCTCGTGAACTCGGCCCTATTCTTCTTCCCATCCCCCTACACGACCGAAATGGCCGGCATTATGGCCCCCAACGCTTAGACGCTGCTGACTCTGAGTCGGCCGGCATATGAACCTCTCTCGCTACTGTGACCGGCCCGGCCAGTCGGCACCTCCGCCTCGCCACATGGAGTCTCCTCCCCATCAAGATGGCTCTGGGGTCCCTCCTCTCATATTTATTATCTCTCTTTCTCTCCCACCCCCTCTACCACTAGTACCAGTATCATATCCTCGTTTTTGTGTTCTCCCTTGGGGCGTTGATGATCGAGAAGATGTGCGTGAGAAGCAACTTAGGTGTTGGAGAGAAAGTGTGAGTGATTTCCGCGAGGTCCTTGTTGTGCACACATGTTTGGCGTCATCGTATTGGCGGCCCAGCTAAGGGATCGATACGGATATTACAGCGACCTTGAAGTGGAAGAGCGTTCAACCTTTCTGAGTAACTCAGTGTTGGCCTTCTTCGCTGCGACACTGTGCGGGCAGGGTCCGGTGTGCACCGGAGCAGACGACAAGAAGAGGAAGGAGGGAGAAGGAGGAACAAGGAGAGAGGAAGATGGGGCTGGAGGTCTGCGAGGCCGAGCTGACGGCCACCCAGTCGGAGTGGTCGAACATAGTGGCACTGGTGGGGTCGGTGATCTCCATGTTCGGCGCATCGTACATGCTGCTGTCGTACTTCCTGTTCAGTACTCGCAAGAACCCCCTCTCCAAGCTGGTGGCCTGGCTCGCCTTTGCCGACTACATGGTGGCGATCAACAACATCACCAAACTCGCGATCATCTTCGCCAATCCCGCCTGGTACCCGTGGCCTCTCTGCCTGGGCTTTCGGATTCACTTCCAACTCACTGCTGGTACCTCCTCCACCCCAATGTTGCTTCTATATTTATTTGTATTGTTTTTGTATTTATTTTATCCAATACTTTTACTCTTTTTCCAAATAATTAGTAAATGACATTTTTAAACTTTTTAACTTTATTTGCTAACCGACTTATGTGACAGGCGCTACCTGTGGGTACACGACGTGCATCGCGTTCTTCCTGTGGCGGTCACTTTGGTTTCATCGCACTCGTGCGTTGGCTCTTGCCTTTGTTGTTGATCGTACATTCGTAGGGCTAACGTTGAACAGGGGTGAGACGTTGGGAATGGTATAGCTTCCACGCAGTGACCTGGGGCGTGCCATTGGGCTGCGTGGTGGGCCTGGTCGGAGGCAATCTGATCGAGCAGTCGCCTGACCTTCATCTTTGCTTCCCCAAGAAGCCGTGGCATTTCATCCTTTGGTACGCATGAATGTGCACGCAGCTGTTGATCGTCCAGTTCAGAAGAGCTTATTGACACACACCCTTTTGTTGTTGATGGTGATGATGATGAAAGGTTTGCGCCAGTCCTAGCCTGCTTCCTGCTCAATCTACTCTTCTACGTGTTGATCATCTTCCGTATTCAGAAGCTCAAATATGAGCAAAAGGCCTTCCTCCATGCTACCCAATATCAAGAGATGATGAGCAAGATGTCCAAAGTGATCCTACGATTCTCGTTCTACCTTTTGGTCTTCTTCATCTGCTGGGTCTTTGATGTTGTCACCTACTTGATAAGCGGCGTCAAATCCTCGTGCAAAATCTTCATCCTTGTCCTCCTTTACTCATTCCTGCTCAACGTGCAAGTACGCTCCCTGACCTATTGACCATTCCTTGATCATTGCTCACCAACCGATGACATGACGCACACAGGGTGGACTGAACTTCCTTGTGTATGGTGCCACAAACGATAGCATCTTTCGACGATTCACGACGCGATCAAACCTTTTCCATTCGGTTGGAGAATTCTTACTCTCCCCTCTTCTGATCTTCCCTGCCTTCACGCTCTACCTCCGAAAGGTGATTCACGCACGAAAGTCCAAGGCTTCCCGACGAGCCATGCTGGCGATGCCCGACCCGCGGCTTCCCAGTTCCACCCATTCCTCAGCTTGTACCTCGTCTCCGCTTGTTTTCACCTTCTGTATCCACGTTCTCACATGCCTCGTGTGCGTACGCGCAGATTCATCACGAGAAAACACAGAAGAGGCCCCGAGCGCAGCTGAAAGCGGTGAAGAAGACGGAGTATTGGAAGAGAACGATTTCGAGGACAATCATAGCAACATGATGACCGCCTTCTTGCGCGGCGGCAATCCGGCCACGCCTCCCGTCAGCCTCACCTACTCTGAACGCTCGGCCCTTGTGCGCAGCTGGCGGGTGAATGATGACGAAGATGCGCCCCTTCAGTCGCCATAAGCTTTCCAGTGACTCGATTTATTTATTATCAGCTCCTGTACAACTCAGCGAGCTCTTCGCACACGCGCACGCGAGAGGCATCTCGGGCCTGAAGATAGCATTTCATCAGGCACGAGTTATCGCCACCGACGGCACGAATAAATAGTAAATTAAATAAGCGCAATCTATCAGATCATGCGTGAGGGCAAGCGGGCAGGCGGATCGTAAGTGATGGTAAAGCATCCGCTCAATGTCCCGCGCACCTCACCTTGGCGTAGAAGGGGAACGCAGAAAGGAGAAGACGTGAGGCCGTTGGACAGATGAAGGGGGATCACACCTTGCCCTATGGAGAAACACTTTAGTAACACGGCAAGCAGCCGGAAGGTGCTTGCGATGAGTGTACCCATCAGTTCGTCCTCCAGAGTGATATTCCTACTGTAGACAGCGACAAGAACGTACCGCAACCATTCTCGTCCAGCTACACGCGTGCGAATGATGGGTATTTCGTGTCTTCTCCACACCGGATCTACCGTCTAGAATACAATCAGCATTCAGCAAATTCATACCAAGGACTTGATATGATAATACCCTGTAAGCCACAGAAGTGGAAGGTACACCATCCTCAATGAAGGGAGCAGAGAACGCAATGTAGGGGTTGACTGATCCTCGTGAGTCTTGAAGAGGTAGTCCCTACAGAGAAACAAATTGGCGGTCCATCATTCATGCTCCGCTTATGTAATTCTAATACAGTCCGCGCACCTTGATTTGTAAGGAAGTGAATACGAGCTCTGCGAATTTGTTCTTCTTGGAAGCATTCTGCGTAACGAGATACTCTATCGAAAAGAGCGAGCTTACGGGTGGATAGAGCCTAATGGGGCAAAGTTGTCAATGAGTGGTAATGAGCAAGAGACGATAATGATACCCAGCATTGAACGAAGACGCATATTCAATATGCTCAAGAGGGCAACCCGGAAGGCTTGAGTACAGAACGCGAGTATCCCATATCTGATGAATATTTGGGTCAATTCCTAGAATCTCACTTAGATCTTGCTTACAAGTCCATACCTGCTTCGTGGTTTGCTCGCAAGAGTCCGATAGAGGAAGGCGGATGCCGTCGCCAGCAAACAGACTATTGGTGGGTCCAACTGTGGCGTTGCCGAGCACGAACAAATAGTCAAAGGAGCATATCACTTCTCTGTCCTTATGCTTAATGCGCAGGCTCGCAAGAAGGCTCTTGAACTTGTCTGCTTGCTGTTGTAGAGCTTGTGCGTTGCTTAATCGTCGACTAGTCGGGGCAGAGCGGGAGCCTCGACGTTCTCCCGGTCGTCTGAGTTCTCCGGAGTCAAACTCAGCATCAGCATCTCTAAATTTTTCCCAGTCTCGATAGTCTCGATCAGCCGAGCTGTTACGTCTGCTGGAGGGTGATCGCGATGGCGAACAGATCGGAGAAATAGAGGGGGAGCATGAAGGCGACCATTGGTGTTCCTCACGAGGAAAGAATGAATGAAGGAAACATAACGACGTGTCGCCAATCCTGAAACTGAGCCCTGCAAGTGAGGAACAAAACGTTACTTTTTCTGCTCCTATTGTAATGTGAGCAAACACGTACCAATCGCCCGAGGAATACTATCTTTCGCGAGCTGTAAGGCATTTTCGATGGAAGGGTATACGGAGAACTGTAACGCAGAAAGTCCAGTGAGATCAATCAAATCCTTCGTGGTATACAGGAAGGCTGTACTGCGATTTCACTGATTCGCTTGCGGTGCTCTTTACGAGCAAGGACCAAAAGGTGCAGCGAAAGGAAGCTAATCGTTATTACTCGAAAGAAGTTCCATCCATCAGAGTCCACCAACTTTTCTACTTGTTCGAACCACTGGTTATTCGCATTCACTTGTGGTACGTTAGGATCCAAGTCCTTAGTGCTTCCCTGCAACACAATTAGAAACGCTTAGCACAGTAGTGATGAAGGCAAGAGACAAGACACGCAGATGTAACTTGTAGGCCAACAACGTAGAGATCATGTTTGAATCCGACGGGCAACCAGGTATCCAGTGCGGGCAGCTGGTCTGAAACTCGTGAGCTCTCGCCTGCCAGTGGTTACCCTTAACTCTGTGATCAACATTCCAAAACGTCTCATTGATCGTACCAACGCGCCAGGCCCCAACAAAGAGTGCAAGCCGTTCCTTCAGTGGCCGGCTCAACCACAGCCCATCCTGTGCCAGGTGTCAGCATCCACTTCTTGCTCGCGTCCCCACCTTCACTCAAGTAAATAGAAGGTACAGGGACATGCCTCTGCTTCATGCATTTCAGCCGCTTGCGTGGGGCTCTCTTTCTCCTCCTTCTGGAGCGAGCTACTTCCTTCGTGCTGGCGGTCATGAGACGAGTAGAGCCACTCGTCAGAGAGACCCGGGGAATCGTCCTCGTCCCGCCTCTGGGGTTGAAAGTGTTGGTTCTCGTAGAAGGCTTGTGGATCGTCGTGATCGGTTTGATCATGGATGAGGAGGTCCACATCCGATGTGTCGGGGATCAGCAATCCGAGGAGAGATTTCCAGCCAGATCCCAACACGCTACACGTGACCATCTTGAACTCGTGCCCGTACCAAGAGACCATGCAGGTCCAGGCCTTGATGGCCACGCATAGCACAAGCGCCACGGCCACCGGTACAACGGGGAAGCCACCCCACTTCGCCGGAAAGAGCACATCGGCAAACACCGTCATCTCCTTCCACTGGCTTTTTTTCTTCAATCCTCTCTCTGGCTCCAACCCCCACCGGTACCGCCTTTCCCGCGCTACCTGAGAGAGGTGGGGACACCACCTTCCTTTCGGGTCAGAACCGCACCTCACGCGCCACCACCGCCTGGACTCGGCCGCAACGTTTCGTTTTTCGGTTTCGTCCTTTTCTTTTTTCTTCGCTTGAGAAAAGGAATTTTTTGTTCATTTCCTTTTGTTTTTTCAATTGCAAAATGTTCATTTCCGTTTATTTTCTTTAAACGCGTAAGAGAAAACGAGGAGAGAAAAAGAAAAACAGGTCTGCTCGAAGCAAGAGGAGGCAAGAGACTACCGACACGTCGTGTTCGGTAGTTGGCAGAGATAGATTTTAACCATGGCCCAGCGTTGCGTGTCGGTGGAGCAAGTGGCCCGGTTAAAGGCCGGACTTCGTCGCGAAATCCGCCAACGCTTGCGCGCTCTCACTCCGGAGGTCGAGCGTGCCCAATGTACCGTAGCTCCTTCCCAGCCCTTCTTCCCACGAGGTGGGCACTGACTGTGCTGGTGCGTTTCGCTTTTTTTATGTGTCAGCTCTGTGTATATGGGAGCGTTTGCATGCCCTGCCGGTGTTCCAAAGCAGCAAGCACGTCGCGGTCTACCTCAGCGTGCCAGGCGAGGTAGACACACGACCCATCGTGGAGCACTTGCTCAAGAGTCCTGGTACCTGCTCGACCTCTCTCATCCACGTGAAGATCTGCGGGCACACTAGGGGCTCACGAGTGAAGAACTGCAGATAAGATGTGCTACGTGCCGCACACGGACTCGGCCACCGGTGAGATGCTGATGGTCAGCGTGAAGTCGATGGAGGACTTGAACTCGTTCGAGTGCAACAACAAGTGGGGCATCATGGAACCTCCCGCCGCCACCATCAAGGATCGGATAGAGGGCACGTATCGCCACACTCCACGGCGACCGGCCTAGCGCGTGAAACGTGCCGGCTCTAACAAGGCAAGTTCGTCATACTAATGATGGTAAAATCCTACAGGTACAGAGGGAGGAGGCTTGGATTTGATACTCGTTCCAGGTACCCCACCTGCATCGAGGACGACGCTTCCACATGTCATATCCCGGACTGAGGCAAAAGGGGGATGGTGGTGCTCTGACAGGTCTTGCCTTTTCTTCGAGCGGGAAACGGCTCGGGAAAGGGAAGGGATACTACGACAAGTACATAAGTCGAGCAGAGCACGCTGCCCACCTGGCCGGCAGGCGACGACCGTATCTGAGTACGCTACGTTCTGTCTCCTCCTTTTTGGCGTCGCCACACATGTGGTGCGTCACTAACAACAACAACAATGCACGCTGTTGTGCTGGCACACACAAGTTGGATTAGGGTTTGCTGAGCAAATGGAAGAGGACGTGCCCGTGCTGCCACACGATCGGACGGTCGACATGGTGCTGACGGGTGGCGACGTGACCGCAGTGGGCAACTTGGCTGACTCGTAAAGGTGCGGGCTGTGGCGCCTGCCATCACCCGTAAGGGCCACAGCTTGAGTGGTGGTCTCGGTGGGACTCATGATGAACACACACAGGCAGATGCCCTTTCGCTGTACTGTGGAATGTCACTTGGCCAGACCGCTGCCGGCAGAAGAACAAGCCAAGTCCTCTTCCGGCCAAGGCAAGAGCAGCGAAAACCACCGACCAACGCCGAAGCGCCAATTTGGCCGTCTACCAAATCGGCGTTGTGCGGTAGAGGTCCTCCCTTCTCGGAAGACGGCAATATCCGGACATTCGCGTGCTTGCTTATTTGCGGAAGCGTGCATCCTAGAATAATCCTGGAAGTTCACGCCGTCCGTGCGTTTTCGCCTGCTTCTCCTGCACGAAACAGGGTGAATTTCCGCCGAAAGGCCCGGATGCAGATTGGCCAATGCCGCGTGGTCACGTTGCTGCTTTTTCTGATTCTCGGTCCACGTGTCGGTCTATGTAGGCGACGAGGGGGGAGGTAGCGCACCTAGAAAAGGCACCGCCGTGGTCGCTTCCCTTTCTTCTCAGCCTCCAGCCGCCCGTCCAGAGCTAGCCGCCGTCGTGCCGCCCCCAAGGGAGGACTGTACTGCCATGTACTCGCTATGAAGGTCGTGTAGAGCGACGCGTGTCTCTCCATCTCCAATATTCCAACCCCCTCCACCCTTGTACCCCACTACTGCCCCTAAGTGCGCGCTCGACGAGACCAGCAAGAGAACACCACCACGACCCCAACTCTCAACACACCCACACACACACGACCTTCAGTAGCGAGACAGACTTTTCGAAGGACCGCCTTACCTATCCCCCAACCCCAAGTATAGCGAACCACAGAGGATGATCGAACGCCTACCCGACACATAAACCCACACACCACACAGATAGAGAGAGAGAAGAGAATTCAAATCCCTCCACAGAACCTCATCCCTCCCTACTACTACTTCCACCTACAACGAAGATTACGAAGGACACATAAACCCAACAACTTAGAAGAGAGAACAAAAAGAGGAGATCACCACCCACCCATACTCAACCCATCGAGGTGGTGCGGTCAACCCGTGTTTAGTATTGTAGAAAGCCCTTCTCCTCCTCCTTCTCCCTCTTCCTCCTCTTCCTTCTTCTTCATCTACTACTACTTCTTCTTCTTCCTCTACTGCCTTCCCCTATCATCTTCTGTACAGTCCTTCACCACTACCACCATCCAATACCCCATACAACAAAAATCCTGAGCTGAACCGACGCTGACGACGATGAGCTCTCCAGTCGGGACCACCACTACCACCCGCATGCACGTCAAGCTGCTCGATCAGCTCAACCTTCCCTTCGCGGCGTCGCTCGTGCTCAACGATGACTTTGTCGAGGTTGTCCTCTGCATCCTCTTCGGATCGAGTAGCGCCATGCCGCAGGCGGCCATCAACGTGAACCTGCGCTTCCCCTACGTCAGCCGCTCGTCGCTCGGGCTTATCGAGAACGACGACGCCGATGCGTCGTCATCGCTTCTGTTGAAGAAGAGCGGCGCCGACCGTCTGTTGGAGAGGCTCTCGTTCGACGAGAGGCAAGGTTCGGCTGTCCCGGCCAGCAGCGACGCTCATCCGCAAGTCGCTACCGCGCAGCCGACTACCGCGGACGAGGAGGAGTACGACAAGTTCCTCTCGCTCGCCGCCGCAACCACCGACGAGGACGACAAGCTCGCGGCCGTAGCGCTCCTGGAGGCGGCCAACGAGGGCGTGGCTCTTCGTGCGCCCGAGCTGGTGTCGGAGGGCGAGGGCGGAACCTACTTCGTCTACGACGACGCAGGCGAGATCGTCGGCGTGTTCAAGCCCACCGACGAGGACCCGCAGGGCGACAACAACCCCAAGAAGAGGAAGGACTCCACTGCTTCAAACGGCTCGGAGGAGGCTCAAGAGCAAGAGAAGCAGCAGCAGCGCACCAGACAGTCGATCCCCGTCAACGAGACGGCCGTGCGCGAGGCGGCGGCGTACGCCATTGATAAGGGCTACGCTGGCGTCCCGCCGACCTTCTTGGTGCGGGCCAGGCACGCGAGCTTCGGCAACGGCGAAGTGCCCAAGCTGGGCTCGCTGCAACAGTTCGCTGTCAACGAATGCGCCTCATGGGACGTCGGTCCGGCGTCCTTCTCGGTGGAGGACGTCCACAGAATCGGCATGTTCGACATCAGGACGTTCAACACCGACAGGCACGGGGGCAACCTCCTGTGCAGGAAGACCGACCACCCGCAGGGCAAGGTTCAGTACGACCTGGTGCCCATCGACCACGCCTACTGTTTCCCCACGGCCCTGGGCGAGGCCAACTGGGAATGGCTCTACTGGCCGCAGGCCAAGGTTCCCTTCACCGAGGACGAGCTCCGCTACATCGAGGCCATCGACGTCGAGGCGGACGCTGCGCTCCTCTCCAGCATGGGTCTCAGCCAAGAGGCCGTGCGTGTATACCGCATCACGAGCACCTTCTTGAAGAAGGGCGCCGCGGCTGGTCTTACCCTCTTCGAGATCGGTAAGATGTGCTACCGCGGAAGGAACGACGCTGTCTCTCAGCTCGAAACAGCCTGCGCGACCTTGGACCCGGAGGATATGCCGGACGGAAAGGCGAGCGCTCGCTTCACGGAACGCCTGGACCGCGCTCTGGAGGCCCTTTGCCAGAGCTGCCGTTCGGCCACCACCATCATCAGCAACAATCGCGCGCCGAGCACCAATTCGAGGGGGTGAACTGCAGGACACATCGAGGGTAAATGGCTCCAAGGAAGAGAGCGGGCAAGCGAGGGCGGAGAGGAGCCGAAAGGCTCCCCCTCCTTGCCTTCCCCTTCTTCCTTCGTTGTACTTGTAGAGGTCGGTTGTTTGGCTTGCCGCGCCGGGGGACGTTTGCTTCCGTCCCCCGAGATCCAGTAACATGATACGCACTATCACCCATCCTCATGAGCAGTCGCCTTCCTTTCTCCTTGATGTTGGTTGGCCAGTGGTCCCGGGCTTTCTTGCCCGCAAACTAATTTACAATTTACAATTTCGCAACAAAGCACAAGCAAGACTCATGGCCAACCTGCCGGTACTGGAGATAGACGGAGCCGCCTTCGACGACCTCGCAGGCTTCTACAGGGAAGTCTCACGCTGGCTGGCCCCCGATTGCACGTGGGGACACAACCTGGATGCCTTCAATGACATTCTTAGGGGCGGCTTTGGCACGCCCGAAGGCGGTTTCGTTTTGCGCTGGAGGAACGCTGCGCGCTCGCGCGAGACGACCCTGGGCATAGAGGCGACAGTGCGCTGGCTTGAGGCCAAAATGGGCGCCACTCACCCGAACTCGCAATTCCAGGAACGCGTGCAGCAGCTGCGCAGCGGAGGCGGTACTACACTCTTTGCTACTCTTGTCGAGATAATTCGTGCGCACGGACCTGGTGGCGATGAGGCGGAAGATAATGTACATCTTGAACTCATTGATTAACTCATTATGAGTTGACGTTAATTGTCCATAGTTCTGTGGACAATTAACGTCAACGCATTCAGGAATGAGGACCTCGACGGGCTGAATTCCTGTGCTTGAAGCGACAGTACACTAATAGGCTGACATTTTTATTCTGTCCGCTCAGCTTGACAGCGGGGACAAGAGCACTTGAATCCAAACGTATGCCACAGATGTTGCTGACGTGCATCTCGAGATGGAAGGGCCGCTTTGTTACCGCCCTGGCTAGTATGCCATCGTGCTGATTGAAACTGTGCATAGTCGATGCACAGCTCTTCACCTTTTGATAGTGGTAGTCAGTGCCATCAAATGCTGTGGAGCTCTTGCGAAGTGGGCCTACCTGGCTGTATTGTTCGCTTCGCAAAGAGATGCAAGTTGGCATTGGTCTCCTCATTCCGCACTTCGATGTTGGGATCGCAAGAATGGTTCATGCAGCTGTGCAACACGTAGAGTCCATTCCCTGCTGATCTGCACAGTGTATGTGAACGCCTGCACTCTCACATGGTTGGCAAGGACTTACCTTGATAAAAGGTGGAATATGGTCAGGGAACGCTCCTCCTCCGTGAGCTCGTACTTTCTGGCAAATAGTTCAGCCAAGTTCATAATGTGCCCCACAACGGTTTGAAGCGTCTGGGCACACAGCTCGGTAAGAATGGTATCTGAATAGGACACATAGAACAATCATACTGCCATTGGCCGAATCTTCTGTATGTTACTGACATAGACTTCCCAGGGAGACTTGGGCTGGATTGCTGAGCAAAAGGTGATGAGTAGTTGTTACGTTAAAGAATGGAGATATCATACCTGAGCAGTTCATTTGCACGATATTGTAAATCCACGCGAATGTCTCGGGCGTAAACACTGAACAAATGGAGATTTGAGTAAGCCAATGTCCATGTCTCATTGGACCGGGACACTTTATCAAAACACTAACGTACATTCGTCGTATTTGTTGCTGTAAAGAGCCTTCTTCAAAAGACCCACTTTGGGCGCAAGTGAGGAATTGGTGAGTACAGAGAATCATCAAGAAGCATATTAAAGTTGTGCACCTCCTTCACCATCATAGATGAACTGCTTGGCTCGGGCCATGGCTGGACTTGTGAACAGTGGTACCACAGCGTAGTTGCTGGCAAACTAGACTTTCTGTTAACATAGCAATTGTGCCTCCAAATGTCGTTGTTCCTACCTTTGAGAGTGGAGAATGCTGCCAAAGTTCAGCAAACTCACGTTGAGACTTAGATGATTCAAAGAATTGCAGCGCAATCGCGTACATACGCGCTACCTGAATCAAGAAAGGGTTCTCTAGCTCTCTAGAAGAAGAAGAGCAATCAGAAGAATGATCCAGCAACGGTTGCGCTTTCGGGAATCAAACCTAGCTATGCGTTGGTAGGTTACTAGCGGATGCGTGGGATCTTGTTTTGGGCAAAGCTGATTGTGGTGTTTCTTCCATGCAGCCTGCTCGCAGGTCTGAAACCGAGTAATGTTAGCTATAAACAACTGCTAGCAACAGGTGACGGTTCCGTACGTCTGAGCAATACACTTGAGCATATGCACCATGGGATTGTATATTCTTACACCCATCACACTCGTGAGGCGGAGATGATGGCCAAAACACTGGGCTGATCGGCGCGTCAATCACATGTCGGACATCAAAGAGGCGCCGTGCGTGTGGTGCGTACGTTTTCCGCTCCACGAGCGGCAGGGCGTAGTCTTCGTTGTCCCTATCGGGTGGAGGTATCGCGGCGGAAGGACCCACGAGTGATTTTAGGCAGTGGCCGCACACGTTCTACCCGTAACAAAAGCATGAGCACATACAATCAACCAATCCAACTCGCACACTGTGGACAGTGTGGTAGTGTATAGTATCGTCATGACGAACAAACGTACTTCGTGGTGTACCCATGATGATGATGAAGTAGAGGTGCGAGTCCGCCATTCCTGCAACGTGATCAGCATTCACTAGTTTGCCAATTTTCAGGTAAGGGATAAAAAATGATTTTTCCATTTTGAGTCAAATTCAATAAAAATGAAAAAGAATATACCTCGAACGAGTTCGGTCGTGCGAAGTGCGGTGCGGCCACAAAAGGCGCTTCGGTGAGGACGCACTGGCCAACCTCGATTCGCTCACGCGCAAAGAGACCCTTGCTGGGCAGCGTGTGCCCACCCGGGCCGGCGCTGCCGTCCTCTTGGCCGGACCAGCGTACGGGCTGTACCCGGACCGGAGCACTCCCGATCCGCGCTGCAAAGTAGGCTTCGTCCTCCGGACTGAGCTGGCGCGCTCCGGCCGCGGCAGCAGCCAACGCGCGCAGACCAAACTGTTTACTACCACCAGCAACAGCGAACAAACCAGGGTAAGAGCGGGCAGCCCAAAGGGTCGTGCGCCCGGCCGTAAGCCGGCTTGTGGCCGCCTTCATGCTGAACAAGACTAAATTGCAGATTTTCTGAAACGTTGCGGAAAATGTCACTCTTGTACGTTTCGAAATTGTTACGAATTCTCAACAAAATCTACAAAACGGTGTAGGCGGGGATTTGGCTGATCTAACTCAGATGCCGCTTGCGGCTAGCCAGAAGGAAAGCTCAGCCATGAGTCTCTCATCCATTTCGCTCTGGTGCTCCTTTACTCGCCTTCGTACGGAGCTGGCGTGCAGTGTTGCTGCGTTTAGACATGCCGATCGCAGATTCTCGCACCGGAACGTATCTGCCAAGATGAGTAAAGGCAGCACCAGCTCGAGCGCATTCTGGGTGTCCTCATCCTTGCGGCTGGTATCTTTGTTGAAGGGTGGCCGCGCGCTTCCGAAAGCTCTTGTGGTCGACTGGTGGCCCGTTTGTCGTTCATAGGTTCGCATTCGCTCTTCAAACTCAGAGATGAGGATTCTCTCACATACCGCACACAAGTCGAATAGTGCGAATCGTGTTGACGCCGCAAGCAGACGCGCCACTCTATCGATTAAAGTATCTTCCTCATATCCCTCCGTGCTTGCATCCTCTTTAATCTCTTCTTGTGTTGGCTTGCGCATCTCCTCCGCTTGATTTGGTAATGACATCTGCCACCCCGCTAGCAGCCGCGTGATCGAGAACGAGGAAGACGAAGGAGTCTTTGGCGGTTCTCTATTCTCACTCTTCTCTTGACCTTGTAAGTTTGTAGATTTAGCTGTGCGAAGTCGTTCGATTGCGTGGAAGCGTTCCAGAGTTCCTATGAAGAGAAATTCGAGGACACCGAGGAAGGTATCGAAGTCTATCGGATCCGCGTCTTCCCCAGTGTTGATGACGATCTCCCTTCTCACTTCACCTCCGAAGGCAGGGGAGAGGAGTGCTCGAAAGTACTCGCTGCGCGCGAGGATGATGCATTTGTATGTTGCAATACGTCGTGTTGTCTCAGCTTTGGGATCATTCACAACGAAGACGATGTCCCGCAAGTTGAGCAACCGTTGGTTCTCTGCACTACACTCACACAGGATCAGATCGCATCTGCTACACAGGCCAATCATTCATACCTGAGTTCGACTTCCGTTGGCATTCCGAGTTCGCCACAGCCCACAAGGGACAGGTTGAATAACTTACGCATGTCTCGTGGTAACGAGTCTGCTTGTATCTGTTCTATCGGTGACTGCTGGTCGGCTTCGCTCGGAGGACTCAATGGATAGAGTCCAATCTGCGCCACGCGCTCTTGTAGATGATAGCGTGTAACGAGTTCGAGAAATGCTTGATTGTCACTCGATATCATGCGTGAGCGATCGGTGTAGAGGAGAGTAAGAAGCGCGGTGCAAGCAGTTGCGGTAGTATCGTTAATTATCACTACTTGAGTCTTATCCTCTTTTGTTTCCTCAGAGCTTGCTAGAGGGTCCTCTTGGGTTGAACCTCTGAGAAGTTCAGCAATGCTATGTGGTGACATTCTGGCTTCAAGAATGCAGCGGTGGGCGGGTAAAGGCTCACCCTTTATATTCGATCGTTAGATGTTGTTTCGTGCACCTTAGTTTGAGGTTGGACGTACATTGACGAAGAACGTGATATCGGAACACTGGCTACTGCCGAGTAAAGCCTGGAGGTCGTTGCCCAATGAATTCTCTATTCCTGGCTCGGTAAAAGATGCCGTTTCTGTGATAACATGGGCTGTCAGTCGGCGGTATCGACAGAGTACAAGGAATCAAGCAGCGTACTCGTTTTGAAGAGGGTCACGCTTGAGTATCGCTCGAATCCTTTGAGGCTACAGACAAGAGCGAGCGTTGAACCCTGAGTCACTTGGTTGAAGGATGAGTTACTGTCCAGTGTTCTTGTTTGATTACCGATTGTAGTACCTGCAATTTGCTGGACTCGCGGCATGATACCAACTTTGGAATACATCTCCCTCCACCGCATAGTCACTACCTCGGGAGGTAAGAACATGCAGGATGTGATGGCCCGGAATGGTCACATACCCAAGTCAAACACGTAGCAATCGTGTTGGTATGGCAGGCCAAGGCCAGAGTCAAAGCTAACTTGTCCTCCAAGTACAAAGAGTCGTGTACCTACTGCAGCGAGTGAATGACAAGCTCTCCCAGATGGAGGCACACCCTTGTACGTGATTTGCTCCCATCGCGGAGTAGTGCCTGCAGTTTATCAATAACGGTACTAGCAGCAGCGTAAGGCGATCATACCAGTTTGAAGAACATAGAGATCCTTGAGGAGTCGGCCTTGCTCATTTTTACCTCCGAAGATGTAGATCTTGGTTCCCACCACAGCTGCCGCGTGTCCTGTTCTTCTTTCTGGGCAGTCACCGTGAATCTGTAACAGTCGCCATTGCATCGTGCCTGATCAAGCCCTCCTTGTAAGTGCATAAGATGGTGAAGTGTCTGGTCGGTCCCGTACCTGTCTCAAAGACATAGACATCGTTGGCCATGATGTTGTGTGCTAACTCTTCGCCTCCGATGAGGTACAATCGATTGCCAACTGTAGACAGCGTGTGGCCACTGCGTGGCGGTGGCAAGGAGCCCTTACAATCCAGAAGCGAGAGTTGCATGCTGGCTGCTCAGCCAGTATTGAGAAGAAGAGATGTCAGTCTGCCGAGTAACCTCTCTCGATAAGAGAAGCGAGTACATGTATTAAGCACAGCAGTTACGTTGGTGCGTTGGCCTGAATCATTGTACCCACCGAACAGAAACACACACGAACCTACTGCAGCCGCGGCGTTCTGTGTGTACGGGCGATACGATCCCTGAATACTCACTTCCTGCGTAGACAGCTCCCCTTTCAGCGTACCTGGAATTATCATTAGCATACTCATCAGCCGGTGCAGAATAAGTGAACCACAAGATGGTACATACTGCAATCAAGGTATAGTCCGGTGAGCCTGTTCTGATCCTGTGGGGCACGGCCGATCAACAACAGGCGGCTACCCACCCAAAGCGCACAGACCAGCTGAGGTACATCCACCATGACATTTTTGAACTGAAACTTTGAGTTATCCGAGTCTGTTTTGGTCCACTTTGGCCAAGTACTCTTAGCACTGAGCGCGCACACATGTGTTAGTGGACGAGCAGGAAGGCGACAGTGCTAAAAAGGGACAGATAAATTAAAACTTTTATTTTGCTGCAAAAAGTACGATTGCACGACACGCGTACGTCTGGCCTCTCGCCATAGCGTGTCGGTTAGTGGCTGGGCCAGACGACCGCAGCTGCCGTACCAGCGACCTCTCCATCAAGAAGAAAACAACGAAATGGTGTTACAATTTTCCGCTCTTTCGGTGAAGACCGGAGTCGCCCAGGCAGGCAAAACATCCCATCTAGTCAGATTTTCAGCAAAGACCAGACGGGGTGTTCCGCCGGCCCGATACCAGTTTTCCCTGAATGTCTTGTCCCGCCGAACCCGACAGCCTGGACGGCACAGGTATAAAACAGGCCAGCTTGCGTTGTTGATTCTTCACCGCTCACGCGAACAAACACCCTACAAACAGTACGTGGATCACCGACACACGTCTATCTTCAACATTACCACAACCATCTACCAGAAATCAACCACTACAAATGCAGCAGAACAACATCGAGAAGATCGTGATCAAGGCTACCTTCGCCCCGACTCAAGAGAACCGTCTCATCGTCCTCCCGGCAGTGTCATTCGCTCAGCTGGCTGTCAAGCTATCCGCCGTTTTCGGAGGGGATTCGACCCTCAACGTCCACTACATCGACGATGAG
>CDEZ01022599.1:0-15265 GCA_000826365.1 Acanthamoeba royreba | reverse complement strand
TGTACCATTCCTCTGGCTGTGTCGGTGATGAAGCGCATCACGAGCTTCCAGTCCAATCGCACCTCCTTTCGGCGATGGAGAAGGTCCCATAAGCTGCCTGTCATGAGCTCGGTGATCATACATAAATTTGGTGGCTGACTGCACACGCCCATCAGAAGTAACTGTTGAAAGAATTTAAAGAGGAATTAGTTGGTGTGACCGTTACTCCAATATGCAAGGAGAGGAAACCATACCACGTTGGGATGATGCAGCTTCCTGGAATGAGGGTAAAGCCACAACGACGTTAGATTCAAACGACTTCATCAAAAAGTAGGGAAAGCGTACTTCATCACATTCACCTCAGAGTGAAACTCCTCCAGCTCTTTTTGACTAAGGTTCTGGTTTACCAGCTTCTTAATGGCCACATCTGAGTGGGAGTTGGATGTTAGCCTCGCTCAAGGGCAGCAAGAATGGATTAATCCGTACCGGTACCGCGCCACTTGCCCACATACACGATGCCGAAACTGCCACGAGCTAGCTCCTTCTCCACCTCCACTTCCGCGTAGTCCACCTCATATTCGCTGTGGTTAAAATCACCTGAAGTTGCCTCTGTGACCATCAGACCATCAGACTTTGGCATCGCCATCGCTCCAGCTAACCCGCCCTCACTGGGCTTACGCTGGTGCATTGGCACAGGCGGCGCAAGGCCAGCGTAGCCCTAATTTCAGTTTGAATGAGTGTTGGCGCTCACTCGTATGCACTGAGTATTACAGATGTACCTGAGGGGGTATGTAGGCTGGTGGAGCAGAAGGGGCTACGAATGGACCAGCGTTTGGTGGTGCGCCATAACCCACGCGTAGGTGCGGCGAAGGAGCTTGTTGCGCTGGCTGCTGAGGCTGTTGGTAGACATTCTGTTGCGGCTGCTGCTGATAGATTGGCTGTGGAGCGGAGGGAATGGGAGGCGCGGGGCGTGCGTAGGCTTGGGGCAGCGGAATCTGCGCATAGACAACAGCGGGCTGATATAAATTCACCTGCTGTTGCTGTTGTTGTTGTTGCTGTTGCTGCTGTTGTTGTTGCTGCTGTTGCTGTTGTTGCTGCTGTTGCTGGATGTGTTGTACATATGAGGGCGGCGGCATAGTAGCCTGTTGTCAATCGTAAAAGTGGAGTTAGAGGTAAGGTAACAGGCGTATCAAGAAAGGAATGAAGATGAACCTGAGGTGGAGGCTGGTTCTGGTAGTACGGCTGTGGGGTTGCTGCTCGCTGCTCCCTCTGCTGCTGTTCCATAGGATGATATGTGGCCTGCGGTTGTGCAAAGTAGGGTCGAGCGGCGCCGTTCCCAACTTGGGGCAGGGAGTAACCGTAGATAGAGCGCTGTATGGGAGCCGGAGCACCAGTGTAGAGCTGAGGAGAACCAGAAGGAGTCGTAGTCGTGCTCATCATCTGCTGCTGGCCGTAAGGATCTGGGGTCGGAGCGCGAAGGCTTGGGGATGGAATGTGATGGGCAGGCGGTAGTGCTGGAGATGAGATGCCCATTAGCGGCGGACTCATCGGTGGAGAGCCCACTGGAGGGGATTCTGGTGGCGTTCCCTGTTGCTGACCCATGTATGTTGAGTTAACGTAAGCCGTAGGTACATAGCTCGCCATATGATAAGACGGCTGCTGCGCCGGCGCTGGATAAAGCCGATCATTCTGATGCTGAGGAAGAGGAGGAGGAGCCTGGTCCATAGCGAGCGATGCCGAATGAAGTCGTGGCGGCAGTTGTGGTTGCCCAAGCTGCTGAGGCTCAACAACTGGATACATACCAGGAGACGGGGAAGCAGAGAGATGGGATTGGTCCTGCTGGCGGCCAAAGTTAGACCATACGATGTGGCGCGCGCATAGGTTGAATGGCGGACAACTTACCAATCCACGAGTTTGGCCAGTTTGCTGCGACTGTGCGTCCAACAGCTGCATAGCTATGTCTCGGAAGCCTGACTCAAGTGCTGTGTTTACCTGAGAAGACACAACAAAGAAGTCAAACAGTGATCATGAAGAACGCTCATCGACTCAGACACTGGATACGTACATCTTCGTCCTGTACAATGGCTCCCGTTTGCAAAAAATATTCGACCACAGCTCGCTGGCCGTTATGACATGCGTTGTAAAGCGGTCGATCCTCACGACTGATATATTCATACGGCGTTGTCGTATCCCATTTCGAGGGCTTGCGTTCGAGTATCACCTTCTCCACTGTCTCGCTTTCCTCTCCGTTCACGTTAGCACCCAAGCCAACCAACAGTTCCACCACCTCAAGATCACCGACAGCAGCGGCGTCGCAGAGCTGGTTGTGAACACATTGCGGTTAGCTCTGCTCTCCAGCCGGTGAACATTCATGCTATATCGTACCGAGGCCACAAAATCGCCACGGTGGCTGATGAGAAGTTCAATAAACTCGCCCCAGTTCTTGATGAGGAGACCCTTGAGCTTCTTTTCTATCGCAGCAGCCTTTTCCGGGTCCGGTCCGCTTTCAGCACGCACCGAGCGTACACGTGCGGCATCCTATGCCAAACAATAACAACGCGTCAGCATACACAATCGCAAGTTGATGGCGTTGCCGCATGCACGCACCTCAATGTGTCTCATGAGTATGTCAAAGGCCACCTCTTTGCTGCGATACTTGCAGGCGTAATACAACGCTGTGTACTGACAGTACTTGATGTAATCCATTCCCTCGAGTGGTTCTGCGCGTCCACCGCCCCGACCACGAAGGGCGCTGTCATCGTGTGATGCGTGCCGTTGCATTGGAGAAGTCTCTTCGCCCGGTACTCGAAGGCGCTGGTTTTGGATCGCAACAGACGAAGCCGAGGCTGAAGAGAAGGAGCGCTGGTGGCCGCCGGCGCGTCCGTTGACGTTAAGTCGAGTTTGATAATTGGGTACAGGTTGAATTTCTTTGGCGCTCTGGTGTAGCCGCATCTGTCCAGTCTCTTCGTCTTCGACGTCCCATGAGGGTACCTTGCTTGCCACCTTGCGACTGCTCTTACGCCCTCGCTTGCGGAAGGCCCGCAGGGATGCCGGACCGTATCGTTCGTGCACAGCCTTGATGTGTATGTCAGCACCGTGCGCCATCAGCAGCTGCACAATCTCCCGATTGCCTCGCATGCAGGCCACATGCAGCGGAGTGAGTACGTCCTTGTCCACACCCTGAAATATGTGCTTCACCTCGTTCTTCACTTCACTCAGCGACGTGCTGACGAGGCCCGCCGAGCTACCGTCCTGCGGGGAGCCCAGCGGCGAGGACGGCGACCCCGCCGCCGCACCCGTCGACAGGTCAGTGCTGCCGCTCAGTGTGGACGAGTGCCAGTTCCTGCGCCCGAGCTTGTACTCCTTCCGGTGGTCGATGTCGACCTCCTTGTGCTTGAGCACCTCACATAGCGTGCGCGCGTCGGCTTCTTCGACCGCCTCCCACAACTTAGCGTTGGCGTTGCCCATCTCTTCTCCTCTCCGCTCGATCTATCTAACCGCAGAGATTTTGATTTTTCCAAAAGGAAAAAAGATAGAGACGTGTCAGCAAATCACAGGAAAATTATGTTAACTAATTTTTGTCGATCAAACTCAAACTAAAATTTATAAATTGATCATTTTAAATCCATGTTTCTTACTGCGGTTAAATGTGCAGTAATTCTTTTATTTTCATGGATATTTATTTCATCAAATAATCTCCTAATTTTATGGAAACGATAAGAAAATAAGAATGGCCACTAGGCGGAGATGATCTTCTATGATTAACATGAAAATATAAATGGAAGCGAGTTTTAAATTAAAATGGAAAACAAAAAAAATTGGATGGGCTACTGAGTTTACCAAGAAGAGACCAACGGGGCGAGTGTGCTTGTGTGTGTTTCTGTGTTTGTGGGGAAGATCTGCAGGACGGCCCCTTGTGTGTCCAGTCCACACAGCCCGGGGCCTCTGGTGGAGTTTGGTCTGGGGCTATGCCCTCTCCTCCCTTTGTTGTGTTGAGATGCACACGTGTGTGGTGTGGAGATGAAGGACGAGATGAATATTGTTTCCCTCACGCAACCAGGTCTGCGGTTTCTTTCATTTGAATTTTCGCGGCACGCGCAAATTTCCGTGCCCGAATTTCGGATGCGGAATTTCGATCTCTTCTGCGAAGCCGAGCAGAACATTGTTCAAATTCCACAACATTTAGCGTGAGGTATGTCCATCCAGATGCTCCAGTTGGAGAGATCTCTACTCCTACCAGTATGCTATCTACCAGATATAATGTTCACCAATACCCTTTGTTGAGGAACACAAACAAACAGCAACAGAAGAGAGGAATTTCAGCATGATTGAGGAAATTAATTTTCTTCAAGATTTTCTTTTCCCGCAAGCATGTTTGCTCGTGCGGGCAGCAGGAAGGCACGACTGCTGCCCACGCCAGCAGGTCTCCCCCAGAGGACCACTGGCGGCGGCGGTAGTGGTCGGTCGTCCACCGCCTCAGCACTGCGCTGTCCTGTTTTCCTCTGGATCGCAGTGGGTGTTCTCATCGTGGGTCAACTGGCCTTCATCACCTACCTTCTCCATCCATCTACACCGGTGCACGTTCTTTTCCTTTTCCTTTTTTTGGCAAATTAATAATAAATGATATTCCTATTTCCTGATTAAATAATAAATTTGCTTCAAGTTTTCTTTGCCTCATTTCATTTTTATTTTTAGTATTGTTTTTCGTACATATTTGGACAATTCAAAATATGCACTTGAACTGTTGGGGAAAAGCTGACTTGAAAATATTTGTAAATGTACAGGAGAAAGGAGAATCCGGACAGGATATCAAGGACGAACCGTTCCTTCCGCCGTCACCACCGCAGAAGCCTCAGGACGACGGGGAAGACGACAAAAAGAATCTGGACACGGCGGATGGGGCGTGGCACAGATACGAGAGTCATCTCAACGATGGCGGAGCGGGACGACTGCGAAAGGTGGATGAGGGAACTGATCTATATGTCACGCCCTATTCACCGATGGAGCGATTACAGCCACAGCGCATCAACGAGTGCAGGAAGGCACGGCGTGATCTGAACATGAATGTAGTTGTGGACAATTGTCGATCTGACATTCTCATCACGCTCCATTCATGCATGCAGGGAGAGCAGATCGGGCTGTGCGCCAGCGACGACCGAATTGCGTATGCAGTTGAGCTCGTGTATCCCATATGGGTGATCGATCACCCCAACTTCATTCGCGAGGAACACCGCACTTTTTTCCAGAAGATCTTCCAAGTCAAGAGCTACATGAGCCAGCACAACTCCTCCGATTGTCAGCATAGTACTTGCAAGGGCATCACATTCCCGCCGTCAGAAAAGCTGGTCTTCCACAACGAGCAATACACATACGGGCAGCTGGTCGTGGTGCAAAATGGTACACTCAAGTGTGGTGAACACTCTTGTGCATTGTTGTCATAGTTATACTCTCCTCCGCAGGTGTCTACACCGGTAAACCAAACATGGGCTTTAATGGAAAGTATGAGTGTGAATGGCCTAACTCATATACTATGCTCCTTGAGAGCACGCCTCAAACCGAGCCTACAGAAGATCGGATAGCCATATTCGTGGGTATTTCGGACTCTCCTAACTCAACTCTAGTATGATGTAGCATGAAGATTGACCTGCCCTGTTGACAGGTCCTCAGGCAACCTCGTTTCAGCACTTCATGGATCGGTTGATGCCTGATATTGCACAGGCCTGGGATATGGTAGGTTCAGATCGCTCGTGGGCGATCTATGGTCCAGCAGGGTCACAGGACATCAGGTACAGCAGCTCATTTTGCACTTGAGTTATGTCTGCTTCATCTGATGTACGTAAACTCTGCAAAGAGGACAAATATGGAGCCACCTTTTCGGTGGACATAGAATGGCTGGAGGGCGCTCAGTGTTTTCTGCTAAGGAGATGCTCTATGCTTGCAAAGTGCCTCGATTTCACCCTTGGGTCTGGCAGAAGATGAGGAACATGCTTGGGGGTAGAGCTGCTTATTTCTTCACACTTGTCTTTGTGGAGCGCTGACATGTTTGTGCAGTGGTCGATGTGCCTCTCCACAAGCGCGCCAAGATCGTCTATCTGTCCCGCTCTCGGACACGCAGGGTACTGCGCACAACTTAAGTTGTTGTGATTCCACGTTTAGACACTCTAAGCGGGATTGGTGCTTGGCAGGTTCTCAACGAAGACGATCTCGTGAAGGCCATGCAGCAGTTCGTGACTGACAGAGCGGTACCAGGAGAGGAGCTCGTTGTGTTTAATCACAACAACTATCCGTCATTCAACGCTACTCGTGACTTCTTTAATCGAGAAGTCAAAGCCATCATTGGTAGGCAGCGTTTTAGCCTTTCTCACACCTCTTGGTTCTCAACTTAGTTATCCTCTTCATGTAGGCCCGCATGGAGGCGCTTTCTACAACATCAACTTCTCTCCACGCGACACGCTTGTAGTGGAATTCTTTCCAGTTGACACGAACAACAAAGCACTTCGATATCCCGAAGGCACTTGGTGGCAGTCTGCATGTCTGCAAGTACGCACGTACCCTACGCTCTGCCATGTCAAAAATTGCTCTGACGTGGTCTGCATCATCAGCAAAACTACTACATGATACCAGTCTTCTCCTCAAAGAGTGGAGACGTCACGATCAATGTAGAGGAGGTCATTGATATCATGCGAAAAGAGCTAGGACAAATACGAAGGTGAGATCAAGCGGTATTTGATGAGTGTTCGTGGCCAGACTATCACTTCGGTTTACACCTTAACCACGAGCTTGCCAGTGTTGGCGCCATGGAAGAGAGAATTGAGCGCTTGAGGGAGCTTCTCAAAGCCTTCCACCACTGTTTCAGCGTATTTCAGCTTGCCTGCATGGCGACTTTCAGTTTTCTGAAGGCGACACTAAAGCTTATCATGACCCGAGTGTACCTTCAGCGAGCCAAGGAACCATGTTGGCCAACATCTCGTCCATGCGGTGGCTATAGTCGCGTGCCAGAATGCCTTGAATCGTGGCCCGCGTGTACAGGATACGGTGCAAGAATCGCGGACCCAGCTGATGTCCACGTGAGTACGTCATTAGTGCAATGCAATCTAACGACTACTCTGATGACTAGTATAGTGCACGCGTGATCATGATTACCTGTGGATTGTCGAGGTGCCCTTCGTACTGAGAGATCTGGCCGCAGATGATGACGCGAGCGAATGTGTTGATGTGATGCAGGATGACGGCATCGGTAATCATGCCGCCCACGTTATCTATCATCCACAACCGAGTAAGGATGACACCCTCTCACGACTTTCAAGGATCGAGATACGCACCAAAATAGACATCAACGCCTGCTGGGCACGCTTGCGCAAGAGCCTTACTTACATCATCAATGCTCTTCCAGTTCTTGTAGTTCAACACTTCATCAGCGCCGAGCTCTTCTTTTAGCCACTATCGAGTAAGAAGATGGTGAGGACAATCCATGGACAACACAAAGGGACAATCGCGAGTTGTTACCTTGAGCTTGTCGTCATGGCCCGCAATGGCGACCACACGGCAACCACGTATCTTGGCCAGCTGCACCACGATGGAGCCTACAGCACCGGCAGCGCCCGAAACGAGGACTGTCTCGCCCTCCTTGGGCTTGCCCGCGTCGTAGAGGCCAAAGTAGGCCGTGCGGCCGGGCATGCCCAGTATTCCTAGACCATACGAGTACGGTGCTACCTGCATGCAATCAAGAGCATAACTTATCTTCAGAAACCCCTTTCTTCCATTCATCAATGTAGAGCACGGACCTTGGGATCCCAATGTAGCTTACGGCAGGCAGCAGCCGACACAACCGGATTCGTCTGCCAGCCTGAGTAGCTGTACACCACGTCGCCCTGCTTGATCTTCCCTGTGGCATCCTAGTATCGTAGTCGAGTCAGTGATGGTCACAACAGCTTGTCCTGTCGCTTCTCTCTCATATACGCATCATGTCCCATCATTCCCTTTTTGCACACCATATTTCCGCCACATCGTCCATTCAGTCGACATCAATCCATTCATCAGTCCATTCATCCATCCATTCATGCCTGCACTTCTTCTTTCTTCTGACAAGACGCACTCATCCAACACACACGAGCACACACCAACGACCACAACATCTCCTGCTCACTGCCTACGTACGTTCGAGACCAACACCTCGCACACGGCACCACCTCCCTGCACCCTGTTCAATGGGTGCGGCGCTTCCCACGTGTTGGTGCTTGACTGCGCGTTTAAAGATAAATAAGACTTAAAACATTTTGTTCAAAAGAATAAAAGAATAATAAAATATTTATAATATGTTAATGTGTTGACATTTAAAATATCATCCAAAATCATAGTAATTTGTAATAAAATAGTTATTTTAGATTTTTTTAAGTCAATAATTATTAATAATTTAAATAAATAACTGTTAAAAAAATAAAAAACCTGTTGAATGCGCATGTAAGGGTCGACTGTGATGAAGAGGGCGCGCAGGAGCAGCTCACCCTCGCCGGGCTGCCGGACGGGCTCCTCGACGAGCTTGTAGTGCTCTTCTGTCACTTCAGTCTGTGTGTGTGTCAGCGTGCACAGGGCGGCGGTGGTAAAGATGGGCACAGTGACAGAGGACACTGGTCAGTTTGACAACCATGCACAACAACAGGCACTTCTCACTCAGGTACCTCTGGCTGCTTCACGTAGACCCACTGCTTGTTGATGAGACCTGCCATGGTTTGATACTAGGGTTGATAACTTTAGTTTGTCGGCCAGGAAGTGTTTGATGCACAGAAGTTTCGCCGATAGGAAAAAAACATATCGGAGTGTTTCGCAGGCTGGGGCAACGATTACATGATGAAGCCAGGCACGCATTGTTTGTAACTTATTACTTTGTACAGGCAATAAAACATGGGTCACTCCTCTTGATCATGAGGAGCGAAGAAGTAGGGCGCGGAGAAGGCGATGTTGGTGAGCGTCTTCTGCAGGCCCATATGGATGTTAATGTCCCGTCGTTCCATCACGTACTCATGTGCATCGTGCCACGACCACCTGAACTTCTTCATCACGTATAGTACAACCAGGCCAGCCGATCTGTCACATCATCGGACATAGACGACGTCAGCAGAACAATTGCACGAACCACTGAGGGGAGGAGAGGAAGCCTCGTCGACTTACCGATTGACTCCTCCTCGGCAGTGCACAAGCACGCACCCTCGCTGGAGCTCGGTTTCTATAAACTCCAATGCTCGTATTACATTTCGCGTCGGCAGACATGCATTTGCATTCAGATCGCGTAGCGGCAAGTTATGAGTCCGACAATCAGGGAGACCTGTGAGTTTGCTGATCAGCATTCACGAAAAACTCAGAGAGGTGGTGTGAACCGAACTTGGTATGGAGGTGTAGTGAACGTTGTCCGCAGCGTTGAGCACAGCAGTGATATGATACTCGCCGAGCAGATGGGAGTCCCGCGTCACTGTTCGGCCGCCGCTCAGGTACAGCCCGCCACGTTTCGTGAATGTAGCGCTGTCGTGAATCACCACCGGCACTTTCGCCTTCTTTTTCCGGGACGAACTGACCGGTCCCTTCTTGCCCTTCGGTACAGGTACATGGCCATCATCATTATCATTATCATGCTGGCGTTGTTTACGCAGCACTATCTCGACCTCCTCATCGTCATCTTCAACATGCTGCTGCCTCTTCGGCTGGTCCTCCGGCTCGATGATGCACGAAATGTCCAGCGTTTCGGGTGTGGCCTGTCCATGGATAGGCCCTCGTCGCTGCTGCGGCCGCGATGGTACTCCACTCTTGTTTCCTTTCGTGTTGGCCTTCATGTTGGTTGGTTGATGGCTTGTGTAGTTTCTAATTTGTTTGGCATGTACGAAAAACATATTCCTAACTCCATTTCACCGAAGACGAGAAATTCAACGTTTCCTCAAGATTTCCGCACATGACACAAATTCCTTTGAGGATGTTTCGAAACTGTTTTGAATTTCCTTTGATTTGAAACAATTTCAATTTTCAAAAGATGAAGGAAGAGGACGAGGCGACAGGTTCACGAGTTGCCATCTATGCGCGCCTACGACACCCTGCTCCATCATCGCTATCACATATAGCATCGATGTCGCCTCCATCTTTATCACCACCACCGCCACGTTCGGCATCTTCTTCATCTCCATCAGCAGCAAGTGGCGTAGGCCGACCCCAGAGCCATCAGCAGCAACAACCGTTCCTGTTTTGCCCATGGGACGGTCACAAGTTCGTTCGTGGTGAGGCTGCCTGCCCCGAATGCTCAGTGCCTCGCGGTTCTGCCGACGTAAGCACAGCACCTTTTTATTTTTTTAATTTAAAATATAATAATTATAATTATAATTTAAAATAATCAAAATGTAAAATTAAATTGATTTGTTTCACAGCTTTAATCAAATATAATAGGAGTTACTAACAGTGTGATGGGATGAATGTGATGAATGGCCAGTTTGCAGGACGAGGGAGGGCACCGTGGCGGAAGATCCTGTACGAGGAACAGCCCTACGAGGACAACTACACGCACAAGCCCACCTTTTTGATTGGTCTCATCACGAACGGTACATGGTTGCTGTGGTGTCATGTGGTGATTGGTTTCCTGTCTCTCTCTAACAGTCACGGATGATCTGTGCCACAGCCAACAAGAGAGAGTACGACACAGCCACGCTCATCATTGATTCGGCAGCCGTGACGGCGCAGATGAGGTAGCTTAGGAGTTCATTCTCTTCTTCTGCGTATGATCAGTGACAACTGATGATATCTGGACCGATCAGCATCGTCGCACTGTTCATAGTTGTCTTTGTTGCAATCTACTCTGGATCGCTCTCGACTGAACTTGCACTGGGTGGCGAAGCTGTGCTACTGATTGCTGGTTTTGCGCTTCGGCACTTCATCGATCCCCACTTTACACGTATACTCACCTGCCTACATAAACAACCCTGGCGAATGCTTACGCTCTCTCCCTACAGAGAAATATTTATTGCGTGGTGTGCGAAGCATCATCGTTCTGGTGTGCACCCTCTTCGGTCTATCTCCTGTGCTCAAGACCCTTGTGGAGTCCATCAGCAACGACACCATATGGGCGCTCACCATTTTCTTCTTCGTTCTTCACCTCGCTTTCGCAGACTACTCCTACATGCAAGGCAACTCGGAAAAGTACACACTCTACACTTCATCTGAGAGCTAAGTGGGCACAAACTCAGGGAATAATCGCGTCGATCGTGATGGCAGGCTAAGCGCACCGGTCTCGCTCAATGCGGCGATATTCGCGTCGGTGCTACTGGGCTCGCGGCTGGCGGGTAGCATGCAAGTATTTGCCTTACTCTGCTTTGCTGTGCTGATCTTCGCGCTGTTTCCTATCATTCGACATCATGTTAAGGTATTAGCCCTCTCACCGTGTTGACCTCAACATTCCTGGGACACATCTCGCGACTTACCAAGTGCTGAGATCGAGATGTACTCCTTCTGCGTTCCACAGCTCATCTTCATTTTTCGCATTCCTCTCGATGACCTCCCACTTTGCACCCATGGCCGTTGCTTCGCAGCAGGCCAGCTTCTATTAAGGTATTCTCACCAACGTGATCATGGGTGTACTATGCAGCGGCGGTCTTTGCGATTACACCTCGCTCTTACGTGGGGCATGGTCGCCGTTGCATCGGTGTGCCTTCTGAACATCTACACTGTCGTGGCGCATGTGTACATGATTGCTATCATCTTCACCACTTTCATCTGCCCACTGTGGCTTAAGTGGATGCAACGCTACAAGTAGTACGTGCTGCAACTCCTTAAACTTCAACTATGGAGCTCACTTTTATTTGTTGTTACTCTCTCTCAGTGTTATCAACGGCTCCTGGGACGAGGCCGTGCCAGTAGTGGAGAATAGATCAGATACAGACTAAGGGGTACAGAGAGCGAACCTTCTTTCTTTGCTTCTTTCTATGTATATCTAATCTGCAGAGTGAATAAAAAACTTAAACGGTTGTGTACCTGAAAGATTTCGTGGTGGTCAAGGCTAGCACACCTTGATGAAGCTGCTGCAGAGACGAGAGCCGGACAGCACTGATGATTGCAGTAAGAGAGGAGTGGGTATGAGAGTTCAGTGTTCAGACCGGCTCAGAGTTCACCACTCCATATGGGTGGTGTGCCTTGCCAGTTGTCTGCGCTCAGACCATCCATATCTCTTGCTGCAACCACCAGTGCTGTCCGCCTGGGGTGTCCTGTGCTTGCTTGTGTTGCTCCGAGCACGGTGGCCGTTTGCTAGCGTGCGAGTCGTTCTTTCCACTGGTTAGTGACCTGTGTGTCGTCTGGAGTGAGAAACTGTACACTTTGGTTACGCTCAGCTTCTTTTATGTCTTTCTTGTTGACCATCAAGAGCTCGCATATGCCACACATTGCAGTGGGTACGCCTGGGCCACCTTGACCCTTCCTGTGTCGCCTCCCGGAATCTTCACCCAGCTTCGCGTTGCGCCAACAATACTTGTCCTCAACATCCCCAGGATGGACCTATCTATCTCTCGTTTCAGCTCAACACACCCCAACCCCCCGGGGGTTACTGCAGGGAAGGTCCTAGATCTCGTGTTTGACACGTAACAACTCTGCCACCCTGAGCTTTCCCCGGTTCTCTATGGATGCTCCGTGGTTGTTCGCTTCTCGGCATAACCTGCACCGGAGTCACAAAAAACGCCAAGTCATGTATGCACCGGAACGCCTTCGCCAAGATGCATGTGACATTTCGAAATGGAATTTAAAGTATTTAAAGAAGGTGCATTCCTACGTATTGGTCGATGGTCAGAAAAAAGGGGGAATCACGGGTAAGCTTGCGTTCGTGCTCATTCAATCACAGGCGCACAACGACCGACCAGAGTTCAATATGAGTCTGTGGTCCTCCATCAAGGAGTACACAGCCCCTCTCAACATCAAGGAGGTAAGAGTTTGCAAATTTTCGTTCATCACTGTTTCCCGGGTGAAAATTGGGATTGCGGGCCAAAATGATGAATGGGGATTGAATTGAATCTTTTTTTGCATGTCCAGTCCCTGGGTCTGGGCGGAGATGCCAAGGCTCTTGCGGCGCTGACCGAGGCGGACAAGGAGTTCGAGGAGAAGGTACGCAAGACATGGCGGCTCATGCACTCCCTCGTCTCCACCCTACACGAGAACATCGTCAAGGCCAATACCAACTTCACCGGTACCCTACTTCCTTCCGTCTTTTCTCTTTTCTTGTAAGTGCGTAAAAAATGGTGTTTATGTTCATCAAACGCTTTCACGAAATTAAAACATTTATTGATTATTTCTGCAGTTTAATATTGATAAGGAATAATTATATTATATATATCATGAATTAAATATAAACAGAAAGGAATAATAGTCTAAAAATGGAAACCCTAACATTCTTAGTTATCGGGTGCAGAAATGTCGCGGCCCGTAGGCAACGTGGAGACTGCGCTGGTAAACTACTTCCAGGAGTGCCGTGTGTCGTCCGAGGAGATCAAAGAGTTCTCAGCATCGGGTGAGTGGCGTTCTACTCTCAGTCATCTTGTACTCCTGTCCTTAGTACAACCTCCGCTGCAGTTCAAAAGTTGAAGGTGGCCACCCACAAGTACGGAGAAATGATGACGAGCTATCGTATCAAGGAGGAGCTCGAGGACTGGCTTGCAAAGCTTGGAGAAATCAAGGTAACCCTAACCGTTTTGCGAATTGGCGACGGTGTGACTTCAAACTAAGTGGGCAAGTTGTGATGGATATGTGCAGAGGCAAATCACGAACCGTGATACACTTCTTGTCGATTATAAAAAGAAGCAGCAGAAACACGAGGCGCAAAAGACAAAGGCGGAACAGAAGCATAGCTTGGGAGATCCCGCCGTGGCCCAAAAGCTGCAGCAGGTTTAGTTCCATGAGTCGTACTGCAATATCTTGAAGACTGTTTGCTAAGTACTCTGTTGCGCAATACAGTTGGAATCTGAGTGGAAGGCAACAAAGCAGCAGTTCGTCACGCAGAGTACATGGCTGTTTAAGAACGTGCCTGAGATCCACAAGCAGCTGTTCAAAGTGTTGGAGGACCAAATCAGAACGGTAACCTTTGCGCTCAAGTTCCATTCCAGCGATGATCAATGCTAATCCTTCCGTAGGCTGCCACGTCCCACTTTTGGCTGTTCTGGACGCTGAGCGAGGCATATGGCCACTGGCATCAGCAGGAAGTGAACAAATCATCCGTTCGTCAAACTCGTCGGGCTGGCACGAATACTAATCGCCGTGCTATGACCCTGCAAAAGGCTCTGCCAATCCCTGCTGGCGGTACGCTTTCGGGTTCGGTCCTTCTTCTTTGCATCCAACTTACGAGTTCGTTTGCAGCGCCTCTGCCCAAGGAGCCCGAGAGCGCAGAGAAGGTAGCACCAAAGGAAGCTGCACCGGCAGTGTCCAATGTGACCGAAAAGGCCCTTCCCACACCTCCAGCGCAGGTTTTAGCCAAGCCCCTACCCGTACCTGGTAGATAGATAACTCTGATGCCAGAGTTGGTACCTGGAAACTGACCTTTTGTTTCCTAAAAGGCCAGAAAAAGGAGACTCCTACTCCTCCCGCGAAGCCCGTACCCCAGCCAACAGAAGTTGCCCAGGCAGTTCCAGCTACCCAACCCTCTGCGGCGGCCGGTGTTGACGCTCTCCAAGATGAGAAAGGCGACACTGTCACCGAGCGAAGTCTGCGAGAGAAAGTCAAGCTGCTTGCGCTGGAGCGTAAGAGCCTTGATCAAGAGAAGGCTGATGTTGAACGCCAACGACAGGAGGTTCGTCGTGAGTGGGATGATGTGGAGCTCGAGAGACAGAAGCTGCGCCAACTTAAGAAGGACGAGCTGGCTAAGATTGCTGAAGAGAAGGCACGGAACGAAGCAGAGCTGAAGGAGAAAATCCGCCTTCTTGAGGAGCGTGAACGCAACCTGGAGAATGACCGCCGTGCCCTGGAGTCCGACAAGCTGCGACTTGAAAAGCGCATCCAAGAGGAAAATGAGCGCGCCGAGAAGCGTCGCATCATGGAAGAGGAGTTCAAAAAGATGGATGAGGAGCGCAAGGTAATATACCTTCTGCCACAATGAGTAAGGCAACCACTAACCCGTGATTGTGACACTTGATGATAGGCAATCGAAGAGAAGAAGCTGCAGATTGCTGAGGAAAAGATGAGAAAGCGTCTGCAGGAGGAGTGGAAGCGTGTCGAGGAAAAGAAGAAGGAACTCGAGGAGGCGCGCAAGCACGAGGAGGAAAGACGGAGGAAGGAGGAAGAA
>CDEZ01022597.1:0-53696 GCA_000826365.1 Acanthamoeba royreba | reverse complement strand
GTGGATGATGGTGTTGGCGATTGTGTGGGTGATTGCGATGGTGTTGGACTGTTAGTGGCTGAATTGGACGGTGATGGCGTATTGGATGGGGATTGTGTTGGCGACGGAGTGGGTGAAGGTGTTGATGTTCGGGTGGGCGATGGTGTTGGCGATTGCGTGGGCGATTGCGATGGTGTAGGACTGTTAGTGGGCGAGTTGGACGGTGATGGCGTATTGGATGGAGATTGTGTGGGCGAAGGAGTGGGCGTTCTGGTTGATGAAGGTGACGGAGTGGGTGAAGGTGTTGGTGTTCGAGTGGATGATGGTGTTGGCGATTGCGTGGGCGATTGCGATGGTGTTGGGCTGTTGGTAGGTGAGTTGGATGGTGTTGGACTGTTGGTGGGCGACTGTGTTGGCGACTGGGTGGGCGATGGTGTCGGCGTCCGAGTTCGCGATGGCGTTGGACTGTTGGTGGGCGACTGCGTGGGTGTTGGACTATTGGTGGGCGATTGTGAGGGCGTTGGGCTGTTGGTGGCCGAGTTGGATGGTGTTGGGCTGTTGGTGGGAGACTGTGAGGGTGACGGCGTTGGTGTAGGTGTATTGGAGGGAGATTGCGTGGGTGAAGGCGAGTTGGTGGGAGACTGAGTAGGAGATGTGGAGATGGATGGCGTAACAGAGTTGCTGGGAGTTGAAGTCGGCGAGTTGGAGGAAGAAGGAGTAGGAGTCGGAGAGTTACTAGGTGTCTCAGTAGGCGAGGGGGTGGGAGTCGTGCTGGGCGAAGGCGTGGATGATGATGAGGGCGATTGGGAAGGCGTCGACGTGGGCGTTGGCGAGTTCGAAGGGGTGCTGGTGCTCGATGGGGAATTCGACGGCGTTGAAGTAGGAGTTTGCGAATTGGATGGCGTGGTTGTTGCAGTGGGCGAATTGGAAGGAGTTGAAGTCGGCGTCGGAGAATAGGAGGGCGTGGAGGTAGGCGTGGATGTCGGCGAAGGAGGCACATAGCATAGGTTGTTGGAGTACCTAGTTGTCAGATCCGTGGACAACGAGTCCGCTGAAGAGGGGATTTTACAAAAATAAATGGGTCAGCAGCGAATGATGCTCGTGATGTGGCAACAATGCACGTACCGGTGTTGGTAATGTCCATCATAGCGTTGTAGCTCGCACTGTAGATGTGGCCAGCAACAAGCGTCTTTCGATCGGGAGGCGAGAAGAAGATCATGTAGGAGAAAGTTATCGTGGATGGATCCGAACTGAAGCTCGTGATGTAGATCTGATAGACTGTGTTGGGGATCACGGTTGCCATGCGGATCATCAGCGCATTGTAAAGCTGAATTCCAGAGTCAGGAACACTCGATCAGAAAGCGGCCGATAAGCATCACTGTCAGCACAAGGGGATTACGCACATCATCTTGCGTGCCCACAACAGGAAACGGGTCTCCGTTGGTGAATATTGCGGAGAAGCTGTGAAGACACTGACCGTTGGTAAGCGGCGTAACCGTCGGCGAATTGGACCCAGAGGGGCTGACCGAGGGCGTGCCCGAGCCCGTGGGTGAAGGAGTTCTTGTTGGGCTCGGTGTGACGGAAGGAGTTTTCGAGTTCGAGGGAGTCGTAGTGGGAGTTCCACTTATTGTTGGCGTGACGCTGCGTGAGGGTGATGGGCTCCGGGTAGGCGAGCGCGTCCCACTGATCGTAGGAGTGGAGCTCTTCGAGGGAGACATGCTAGGCGTCGATGACTTGGAAGGTGACCTGGTGCCAGTGGGCGTGGGCGTTCCCGTGGGCGTTCCCGAATGAGAAGGCGTCGAAGTTGGTGTTCCCGAATTAGAAGGCGTAGTAGTCGGCGTCACTGATGGAGTGACCGATATTGTTGGTGTGACGGATGCTGTCGGGGTCGTCGTGGGGGTCACCGAATTGGACGGTGTCGAAGTGGGAGAGTTACTGCGTGTAGGAGTGGAGGTGGGAGACGGAGATGGCGTGAGCGAGATGGTCGGCGTAACTGATCTGGTCGGCGTACTCGTAGGGCTGTTAGTGGGCGTCCTACTCGGAGTGGTTGATATCGTCGGCGTCACCGAAATCGTGGGAGAGTTACTAGGAGTGTGGCTGGGAGTGGGAGAGTGGGTAGGAGTGCCCGATGGCGTCTGTGAGTGAGTCGGCGTTGTGGTGGGCGTGACCGAGGGAGTAGGGCTATTCGTGGGCGTCTGGGTTGGTGATGGGCTGTTGCTCGGTGTCGTGGTAGGAGTGATGGTGTTTGATGGGGATTCTGAGGGCGTCGCGGAGGCCGAACTTGAGGACGACGGAGACGCGGAAGGGCTTGATGAAGCACTGGACGAAGGCGAGGAGGACGGACTGTTGGACGGCGTGGAAGAAGCCGACGGGCTGTTCGATGGCGTGGACGTGCTGGAGGGCGTCGGCGAGGGGGAAGGCGAAGGAGTGGATGTCGGCGAGGGCGTGGGACTGTACGAAGGGGTGGGCGAAGTTGTGGGCGAATTTGAGGGAGAGGGACTGTTCGACGGAGTCGACGACTGGCTAGGCGTTGAAGAGGGGGTGTTGGAGGGAGTGCTCGTCTCGCTAGGTGATGCCGATGCACTTGGGGTTGAGGAGGGACTCTCCGAGGGAGTTGTCGTAGGTGATGGTGTTGAGCTTGGAGATGGTGTAGGGCAGGCCGATGGTGTGTAGCTAGGTGTTGGAGAGTTGCTCGGAGTTGTGGAAGGTGTGATCGAGCTCGTTGGAGTGATGGATGGTGTGATAGAAGCGCAGACAGCGAGGAACTTGACATTGATCGTGACCGCACCCACCACGATCGTGTCGCACACGTCGGACATCACATTTTGGTTATAGTCGTTGATAGCTGTACATATCACATAAGGACAGCAGACACACCAAGGTTAGGTAGGGCGCATAGCAGCTACCGTAACAACAAGAGTTGCCACGTACTGACTTTCTTAGTTCCTGATATGTCATAGGCAGGATCGTAGATGATGTAGGACATGTTGGCCGCCTGCGTGCCTCGGAAGAAGGTGAAGCTGTTGTTCCAGTTGTACCTGTGTTGTTGGCGCCATAGAGCAACAACTACGTCAGTGCGCACTCACATACCACGGTCTCTCACTGACGCTACATCAGCTGTGATGACCCAAAGGCCAAAGTCAGGGGGCAAGACTCGTACGTGGGACCAAACGTGGGATCCGAGTCATATTTTGTCTTGACTTTGTCGAAGACCGTACTTGAGTTGATAGGCTGAACATAGTCCGTCGACACGCACGACGCACCCACGTTGAGTGTGCAGTTACGAATCTGAGCGTTCACAGCTGAAGAAGAAGAAGAAGAAGAAGAAGAAGAAGATCAAAAGGTGTGCCCGCAAGCATGGGAACGGGCAACAAGTACCGTAGCAGAACGAGAGGAGAAGAAAGAACGTGAGGAGAGAGAAACGCGTGAGGAAACGTAGACTCATAGCGAAAGATCAAGAAGGGAATGAAGTGAGAGATGAAGAAGTGACTTATTGACGGCCACCCCCCAACCAGGAGCAGAGATATAGTACGCAAGAGGGAGAAGTTGCGGTTATCTCTGATGGTGAACCGGTTATGAACAGAGTCTCCAACACGCACTGTGTTAAGGGAGCTTGCTTGCTGACACGATGGTATCACTCTTGCGTTGCGTTGCTTTGCTTTGCTAGACGTCAGTGCAGCCAAAGGGATGGATGTGGAGCTGACGGAAGGTACCGAATCACATACTAAGCTATTTGGCGAGCAACCACCGTACGGTGTACTCGAGAAAATAAGTGTAATGCCACACTTTAACCTAAAGAAGGTAAGAGATAGGAAAGTTGCACTTACCTTTCAAGGTCGTATATTCCGTAGCAACTCTCGTTGCGATGTGACGATGCCTCATCTCCGTCTGCACCGGAACAAACGTCACGCCGGAGGTGCGTGTAGAAGACCTTAATGGCCAGAGGATCGTGTATCCTAGCATGAGCACGTGCCAACAATGAAACAACAAGTATTCATGAATAGAAAACAGGGCTCCTTAAAGAGAAGTGGCTTAAACGAGACTTTTACACACAGGCCTCTTCTCAGCCGGCGACACAAGTCTTGAGACCAGCCTGGCTGTGGCCTCATGCGATGTCCTGACTGAGCGGTATGTTTGTTTTTTCCTGTGCGGAATGGTCACCCTGACAACTTCTTTTTCCTGTAATATTCTACTTTACCTTGCGGGCCGGGCACGAAGTCCATAAGAGGTCATCTTGGCCATAAAATGGTAACTTGATCTAGCCACGGTTACGCAGTTGCGCAAAGTTCTAAGCAGCCACCTTAAATTAAGCCATGGTAACTCTTTTCGCTTGTGCTGCTGCAAAACCAAAACGCATCATCATATTTCAATTCACACACGAAACTGCCCGATTAGTTCCATTTTCGTCTTTTCCAAAAGGTTTTGATCATTTTGTAACTGTTTCAAAACAGGTCTCGCTCGATTAATTAATTGAATCGAGAGAATGGAGGAGAATGAGCGGATGAAGAAGGACGCAGAAGGGAAGGAGCGAGAAAGAGGGAGGCACAAGGGAGATGAGAGGGAGAGTAGCAGCAAGACGCCACACAAGCGCAGAAGAAAGCGATCCAGGTCATCTTCATCTTCATCTTCTACATCTTCCTCTTCGTCATCAGAGGATGAGCGGGATCGCAAGCGTCGTCGACGAGACAAGAAGCTAAAGAAGGACAAAAAGGAAAGAAAAAAGGACAAGAAAGAGAAGAAAGAGAAGAAAGAGAAGAAGGACAGAAGAAAGAAGGACAAAAAGAAGCACAGCACAACTGCACACGCTGGCACAAGCGTAACTGGCAAGGTACCATTTATTATATTTACTTTTTATTATCTTTTTGCCCATTTAATTATAATTTTATACTTAAGTAAATTATTTTGCTTAATTTTTTATTTGGAAACTAAAATGCCTGCGTCAGCCTGTCGGCACACGAGGAATAGGGACTACTGATGGTACGACAACGCCAGTGGCACGGCCACCGGTGAGGCAAGCAGGTAGGTGGACATGTCCGCTGCACGGGAACTCGAAGCGTGCGGTGATCTACCTAAACAACAGGACTTACCCTCTCTCAATAGGCAGCACGGCCACACCAAAGACTGACACCACGAACAGCACGGCGCCACCCAGACGTGTGATGGGACCCCTCTCTGATGCTGTACAGTTCTTTTTTCACTCACCACGCTGATCAGCGCACTGTCTTGATCACTCACTGGACCGATAACTTGTCGTGAAAATGCTACAGGAGTATGATAAGCTGAGGAACACGTACCGAGAGGTATACGATCCGGACACCGGGCGCACACGCGTGGTGCGTGGCGATGGCGAAATCGTGGAGCGCATCGTGACGCGCGAGCAACACCGTGAGATATGTCGCAAGGCCACGCGCCATCCCTTCCTCGGGTGATACTAGCAAAAGATGGTGGACATGCATCCTGCCCTTGTGCTGGCGTTGTTGTGCTGCTCATCGTTGAGATCATCATTGAATTGTTCTTGATTCGCCTAAAAATCATTAAAATACTAAAATATATTATGCAAAAGAAATGCCCAAAGAATCATTCCTCTTGGTCGGGAGGGTTTGATATAACTCCGAACAACACAATAACAAGCCTTGCACATGATGACCGGGAGGATGAGGTTCTCACTCACGCTGGTGGTCGCGTTGGCGGTTTCCTTGTGCCTGTTCGCCCCGGGCCATGCTGCAGCCCACAAGCGCGTGATGCCGTGGTACAACGAAAACTACTACCCAAAGTGCAATTAAAAATTAATCAAATAACAATAAATAAATAAATAAAATTAACAATAAATAGTTTTCTTTCTCTCTAATATGCCAATAAATCGTAGGAATGGACAAATTAAGAAAAGATAAAGTTGAAAGCGAAGACTTGACGGGCCTAACTTCTTTGACAGGATGTGTCTGGAGCGGTGCGGCTTCAACACTTCAGCCATTAACGCACAGCTCAAAGTAGCCTCCAAACTCTAAGTCAACTGTGAATAGGAGGTAAAAACAGGCTGGTGTGGTGTGGATTGCAGGCGCTGGTCGACCACAGTACACTCATCACCGGAGTATCGTTTGAGATGTTCAACCTGGGCGCTGGCGGCACGCTCGTCACGAACAACCTCACTCAGGTCCTCCCGTTCCTCAAGCAGGCGGGCTTCGCCACTTATCCCAGTACTAGAGCCCATCTCCTTCCTTTGATCACCAACATTCAATAGGAGGCTAACAGCAGAGCACTGTGCATGATTGGTGGATCAAAGTGATTTCATCGTACCCGTATCCACCGCAGTTCCTCGACTGGATGCGATACGTCTTCAACAATCCAGGGCCGTTCATCAACACCTGTGTGCGAACGTGCGCGAACACCCCTGTTTTCCGCTTGTTGTGTGCGATCGAACGCCTCACCTATTGGATCAGGGCGATCAGGGAGGGATTCTCTGGCTACAATGTGGACTGGGAGCCTGCAGAGGGTAAACCCACCCTCGAAGATGCGCGTGCCTACGCCAACTTCCTATCCCAGTTCGCTGAGGTTCGACATTGGTGATACCATACACGCATCTGATTTACCTTGATTTGCGTCTCAGGCTCTGCATGCTATGGGTAAGGAACTCACGGTGGATTTTGCTGGATGGAGCGGCATCTGGGACTATGCCAGCCTCAATGCTTCCAAAGTCGACCGTCTTTTGTTCATGGTTAGCTTCGTTCATCTGCCAATGCACAATTCTCAGCTGCTATGGTATAATCTTATCTACAGGGAACGTACGCATCGAGGTACGAGACGTTCGTATCACAGTTTGAGAAGGTCACCAAAGCCATCAGCCTGGACAAGCTGGGGATTGGGCTGGAGACCATCAACGAGGATGAAGGAAACAGACCCCTCACCGACCAGGAATGGGAGGAAAGGTACGAAGACTTCTAACCTCGCTTTCACCATGAGGTGATCACTGACACCGCGCACAAAATCAATCTACAGGTTCAAGTTGATCATTCCCTCCGGTGTGCAAGAGATTGACTTGTGGTCTACGCCGATACCCGACAGCATGTGGAAGTTCATCGCTCGGTTCGTCTTCTCAGGGCAGCTCTCGACCAATCAATGACCAGCAATTAATACCCATCAGGCTTCTTGTTGATGGTTTCCTTAAGCGTGATCCATTTTAGCATCAAATACTCACTCAGCTTCTTGTTGTCGGTGGAGTACTCCGAGGACGGAGCAGCGCCTCAAACTTCTGGCGGTCATGGTCAGCTTCTGGAACCTTCCGTCCAAGGATGAGGTCAACAACCATGCGCAGCACCTCTTGCCTGTCTCGGGCACCGTCAATCACATGGTGTACAGTCCTCTGGTCTGCGAGGACAAGCCCATTGTACTTCATGAACCATGGCCACACCAAGTGATCGAAATACCAACCCTCCGTTCGGGTGGTACGAAGCCTATCCGGACAAGCATCAGGGAAGATCAGGTCTAGAAACCAGAGGAATTCGACTTGTTTTACCTCCGATGGCGAGCTACGCTCCTTTCGAGAGTGATGTAGAGCCTCACGTCCAGCAGAGGCAGAACCTCTTGATGACCAAACAAGCGAAACCCCTCCACGAGGATCACCTTCCGCTTCCCATCGTCTGCCGCGTAAGAGCTGCAATTGCAAGTAGAGATGGTGAGATGAGGAACTTGTGCCTCTCGATAGTAGACTACCCGTACGAGGAAGAAGACGGAATGGAAGATGATTGAATAAAGGTGCAACACGAGGGACAGCGTCTAGTATGCGTGTCGATGAGTCGGCGTAGCTCCTTGATGAAGGCGACCCACCGTATACAGTCCATGTGCTCCATGTTGGCCACCTCCTGCCCGCGCACCTTGGCCTTCGGCATTTCTGACTTCTTCGTGGGTTCAGCCCCAAAGGTGAAGCTCAGAGACAGACAGGTTCCTTGCCATAAAGGAAGGAGGATGAACAAACCCTTTTCGTGAAGTGGTCCAGATGAAGTACGGCGCAGGGTGTGAAGGGGTGAGCTCGAAGGCCCGAATCGGCAGAGTGAAGGGACTGCGCCAGGGAGGACTTGCCGCTTCGTGATGGCCCTGAGATGCCCACCACAAGCGGAAGAGAGCACGCAGAGCACTTCATCATGTATGTGCTTCTGTCTTCTGCTGGTTATCCTCCTGTTTCCAGTTACCAAAGAATTCCTGGAAGAAATTTTTAATTAAAGGAGAGAAGATTGAGATTACAGTGGGAGTACAGGTGGACAGGATCATGTGATGGGTCCAGTTCAGAATCGCTTATTGCCACGGAAAGGGCTTTTGTTGTTGGAAAACGCTGGCTTGCTAACGTGGGAGTTGCCTTTCACAAAGAAGCGCAGCGGCTTGTCTAGACGCAGAAATGGGAATCAGTGATAAGTTATCGCCCACCCAAGGCTCGAATTTCAGAGGGGGAAGAAAAGAGAAGGGTACCCTTCCATTCCTCAGCGTAGTCGATATTGACGCGTGGTCCAGCGACGACATTCCTTTCATCAATGGTCTGTCCTTCTTCAAGCCACAGAATGTCTGAAGTTATAAGATCGATACCATCCTGCGCCAAGTCGAGTTCAAGTGCCTGACATAGCTTGCCGGGACCACTGAGAAAGAGATTCAATACACTTCTTTTGCAACTCTATTCGGATAAACGAGTACCTAGTAAGATCAGCATCCCGAACAGGGGTACCGGACACTTTCCCGCTCATTCGGTTCGTCCTCATCCGGACCAATCCTTCAACGGGCTCAAGGGCACGCACCAGCACTGCCGCGCCCGCACCAAGGGAAGATACGTTGAAGCAGTGATTGGTAACATAGATCCTGCAATTGTTGATGAAGGAGAAGCAATCAGATAAGGTGCAGGTAAGCGCATTAGGAGTGCGTGTACTTGTAAATATATGCCGTCCCCGGCGGCTCAAACATGCTGTTGATGAAATGAGTACCGGTCATTTACCAAGAGAAGGGTGTCAAGGACACCATCACGCATGAAGAGACCAAGATGGTGTACCTCTTGTTCTTCTTGGTAATCTTGCCACCGTAGGAATGAGCTCCTTTATCCTCTCCTCCCAAGTAGGCCTCCGTTTCGACGATGCGTCCTGCTAACCTGTTGTTGTTGGTTGGCAACACAACAGGGAGAAGTCATTCGTATAAGTATTACCTCTCCATCAGCCACAACGATTCCAGATCAGATGGTTATCTCCTAAACTACAAATCATTTTCCTTTTTTAAACATAAAAATCTTCCATTATTATATCTTAATGGAATAAATAAATAATGAAAAGAATGAAGAAACGACAGAGAGGAGAACGAAGACGAAGAGAAGGAAATAGAAACCGCTGATTATCGGGTGTGACGCGGACGAGGAGCTGACCGAGCATCCGCTTGGCAAGCGTCTCGCAGTCAGTCTCGTAGAAGGACTTGTCCAGCCGCTTGCCTCGTCCTCCTCTCACAAAGAATGGATGCACAGAAGCGGCCGAAGAAGAAGAAGAAGACGACGCAGTCGAAGCAGAGGACGAAGAAGAAGAGGAAGAAGTCCGCTTTATGTACTCCTGCTCAACCTGATCAGCGACGGCGATCAGGTCGTCATCGGTTATATCGGCGCCGGCAGTAGTTGAGAGACCTTTCTTCCCATCTTCCTGCGATTCACTCGAGAACTCTTCGATGTCCTCCAACGAATCACTCGCCTGTTTTGAATCTAAAGATGACGAAGAAGAGGATGAAGAAGAAGAGGTAGCGGTACTTAGCATCCTCGCACGTTTAGCGGGAGAGGCCAACTGGGACTGGACTCTGGGTGCAGTGGTAGAGGAGGTCGGCGACGCCGGCTTCCTCCTCTTGGCGGGAGTCACCGTTGAACTGGGCGAGCGCGCCGGTGAAGATGTAAGATTAGTAGAAGATGATGAAGAAGAGTCAGAGACTGTGAGGTCGATTTCGGGCCAAGGGAGGTCGTCCTCCCCCTCCTCTCGCGCGGGAGATCGAATCTGAAGATGAGGCGATCGAGATCCGGCGGCACCTAATGATTTTGAAGGGGCCGGGGTGGTCGATGATGATGATGTCGTGAGAACGAGCTGCGGGGCTGTGGTGCGCAAGAATGTTGTCAACTTGGTCTGTTGTGGCTTCATTCTTCCTTTACGATTTGTTTGGCCATTTCACTTTATTGTCCATATTTTATTTAGCAAATACGTCAAATTTCTTCAAAACGGATTCTTGGAAACATTTCTTAAATTCCCAAGACTTAAGCTGGCTGTACAGGGCGAAGCAGGAAGGTTCAGGGGAGGAAAGGAGCATGCTGACGCACGTGGATTGTAGGATCATTTTGTTCTCTTCTTCTTTTTGTCAGGTCCTGAGGCACCAGAAGAAGCAGAAGCTGTAGAAGAAGACAGCGAGGTTCCCGTCTGGGGCGTCCTGTCCACAAAGTACTCGGGCTGTTGTAGGAGTTAATATGGTCAGTGGCAGATCCATCAGATGAGTAGGGAATGGATCTGTAGGGAAACCTTCTTCACAGTGATACCGTACTCCTTGAGCGCCTGGGATAGATCGTCCATTGTCAGCACCAACCGTTGACCCTGGAGAAACGCAAAAAGGTTCAGCGCGTAGCTCTCAGGCTAACTGTGAAGAAAGCTTTACCTCCTGCAGGACAGACAAGGACGAGGCAGCCCGACGAACAGGATAACAGAGAAGGTTATCAGCGAAGTCATTAGTAAGCGTCACATCCGTGTACGACCAGCATTGAGTAAAGACTCGTACCTTCCCTCGCTTATCGCGGTGAGCTGGACTCTGCTGTCGAATCTTGCAGTACTGCAGGGCATCCTCAGCAATGTCGGAAATGAACTTCTGCGCGGCAAGCGAGACCAGCCGACGACTGCGCACCACAGGCCGACGTCAAAAAACAAAAAACAACCATCAATTTAAAGAGTTTGCAATGGGGAGGTAGGTGAAACGCACATCTTTTCGTCGCTACAAATGAAGCCGGTTTTTGTGAGGTAGTAATTGACCACTTCATCGGGAATCTGTAAAAAATAATAAAATAAGATAAACGAATTCGAAAAAGATAATTAAAATATGGACGCACAGCAGGGACGAAATCTTCGAGTGAATTGAGAAGTTCTTCGATGCTCTCCCGCTCTTCGTCGTCCATTTCCTGAGGCGCATTCAGGAGCTGTACGGCTGCGGCCGCCGTTGCCTGTTGTCCAGCAGCGCTGGCCTGCTGCGCCGCAGCCGGAGGCGCAGGTGGGGCACCGCCAGACTGGGCTGACGTTGCCGGCGCGGAATCGCCGGGGGGCGGCGGAGGCGGGGGCTGGCCATCTACCTCCATCTTCTCTCTGGATGTTTGGAAAATGTTTCCAATTGTTTCAAATTGTTTCAAAGCAAACCAATTTGAATTTCCAAAAACCAAATCATTTGAAAATAATTAATTAATTTTCGACTGGAATGCGTGCCAGCGCGCACAGGAAACGACCTCGATCAACAGGTGGTCCATAAACTAAGGTAGCGGCTCGACGGTAGCGCCAACCTTGAAAAAATAAGTCCTCGCACGAAGCACACAGAAACCCGCGACGTGCTTGACCCTTGAACAACGGACACGAGCCAAGAGGACAAGTTTAGCTGTCACCGGTGCTGGGAGAGGAACTACCACTGTGTGCCGTCGTCAGGCTGTTGCCGTTTCCTCATCTCCGGTTCCTTTTGCGCCTTGCCAACCATCATCTGGCGTCATTAGGCCATTGTTCGCGTTCCGCGTACGCTTGGCCCCTTTTGTTTCACTCACAAGCGCGTCACCACACACCCGGCTCAGTACTCTCCCCATACGCGCGCCCTGTCTAAAACCCCTCACAGGCTCACGCCTAAGTCCCGTTCACTGTACGCCAGCTATGCAGCGACCCGAGATGCATCGAGAGGTCTCGGAACCGGCGACGTCCAGAGCCCTTCTTCCTTCTCCCCTTATGCCGCTTCCCCATCTACCCTCCTGGATGCCGCCGCCCTTTCCCTTGGGCTCGCCGTCTTCGCATCTTTACCACCATCACCAGTACCATCAATACATGGCCTCGGCCTACCTCGGCGCCTTCCCTCCTCTTCCCCTGACCTTCCCGCACCCACTACACGACCTCCGCCAGCCACAGGATTACCCGCCGGCTCCCTCGCCTGTCCTCCCCGCGGTCCCGTGCTTCGTCCGATCCCTTGCCGGCGCAGCCACGAACGACCCAGCAGGCAGCGAGCAGTCTCAACGCGTTGCACACGCCGCCACCACCGAGGTGACTGAGACACGCACGACCAAGACGGCAGCCACAGCCCTTAGGAAACTACGTAGCGCGGCCCGCTCGCCGCCGAGCGAGACTCGTCCCATCACCGCGGAGGTCCTACCTCAACCTGTCGTCGTGAAGCAGGAGAAGACCGCCAAGAAGAAACGGAAGGCGTCCCCCTCGCGCGATGAGGAGCACGAGAGCGCGAACGAGCCTCACTCTTCCCCCGCATCGCCCACAGGACGCGTCACGACCGGAACTCAGTGGGACCATGCCGGCTGTCACGTCGTCAAGTGGAAGCTCAACGCGCCCCGCTACAAGCGAAGCCGAGTCAAGGTGCGCGTTTTCCCCCTTGCCCCATCATCACCATCAGACACACATATGGCTGTCTTCACGCTCACTGCCCTGAGCCACCACGAACACCACCTCCTCGTCTACATCCCCGACCCCCGGGTTACGAGCACATGCGCTTGCGGAGTGGTGCAGGTGTTCTCCGGTTGCGTGCGCAGATTGTCGGTTTCCTTATTTCCAATTGGTCAATTCCGATTTTTCTTCTCCGGCGATTGGTTCCCCATTTTTGGTTTTCGTGCGCGCTGCAACCGCCTGGCGATTGGCTTCCGCCGCATCGCCACCCTGCAACACCACGTGGTGTGACTAGCAATAGCAGCCTATAATCGTTTCCTTCGTCTACATATCTGTAGTGCTCCTCGTGGCACACATCCCCGGCCAATATTGTCTCCGGTATACACATCAGTTTCACAGTGGACTCACCCTGTGCTCTTCTTCTCCTTCAGGTTGATGGCGACCTGACGTGGAAACGGTGCGAACATTGCGGAACGGACTCGACGCCGGAGTGGCGTGCGGGTCCGCTGGGCAAGGGAACCCTTTGCAATGCGTACGCATCGCCTCCTCACCCATCCACCAGCGTCGGCGAGATCTCGGCGAGGTGAGGGAGATGTTGTGTGGATTGCTCACAACAAAAGGCGTATCATCTCACAGGTGTGGCCTGCGGTACCGAAGCAAACAGAGGGAGCAGAAGAAACGCGAACTGAGCGGCAGTGTACCGATGAGCCTGCTCCTCAATCCAGAGACCACCAAGAAGGGGCGCACCACCATAAACCATCCAATGATATGGGAGACCAAGGTGGTTTCGTCGTCGCCCTAGCACCACAGCAAGGACCTGCAGGAGCGAACAACATTGGCCGCGGTAGCGATGGCTGAACCGCGCAGCGAAAGAAGTGTAAGTGTTTAAGATGGAGGTGCCTAAATGCACATCCATGCTACAGAAATTATCGGAATTAAAATAGATGGCAATTTGTTAAAAGAGACACAGACCACGCGGTGATTATATTCTCGGCTCACCGCGGCAGCTCCGTCCGACTGGGTCGGCGTGGCATTGTTGTTGTTAGTCGTCTTCCTCCTTCTCGACGTCGAGGGCTTTGACGACGAGGTTCTTGAAGTAGCCCTTTTGCTCGTACTGGAAGAAGCCCACACAACCGTTGTTGAATTTGAGGGCGAAGACCAACGAGGGCTTCTTCATGTCATCGATGTAGACCCGTCCAAAGCCTTCTGAGGAACATACTACGACCTTCACGTGGAACCAGCTGTAAGGAGAGGTAACGCCAAGCCACATCAACAACACCAAGGCGACTGAGTCTTAGCCGAGCTGCTCCGGAGTCACATATGTATGCCCAAGATAGAGCACTGCGGCATCACGTACTTGTCATGAGGTACCGTGGCAGCGGAGCTGGTGGACATCACCACTTGGTCGGCCTTGAATCCGTGTTGGATCCCTGCGACCAGACACCCCCACACGTGCGGCCCAGCCGCGGAAGATCCAGAGAAAGACGCAAAGTGTCAGCTCGATCACGTGAAACCACCGGAAGAAGAAGCGTGAAAGCTCGAAGCTTCTCGCTTCTTCTTCCCACCACCGTGACACTGGCGTGCGTACCGGAGTGAAAGGAATGCGGCCTAAAGTAGATGACTTCGTAGTTGTTCACGTCCTGAGCGTGGAATATCACACCAGGATGTCCCCACGACCTGTTGAAAACAAAGCGGTCCATCCAACTAAGATAGTGCACTCAACATGAGGAAGAAGCGAACGTACCTATTGCCTACGTTCCTCAGGTCGGCTTCGACTATGTAGTCGCTCCACTCTGGGTTGCCTACGATGATTTCCATAGCGTTGCGCGCCGTACCGTTCTGAACGAGCATGAACTCCCGCTCTTCTTTGCTATGTCCAGAGCTCGCCCCCTTGCTATCTTTCTTGATCTTGTTCTTGTTCCTTCGCGCCCGGTCCCCGCTGTCTGCTCGCGTATAATTTAACATCCAAAGGTGAGCCCATGGTTGCAGGAAAAGTTGATGGGAAGTACAAGGGTACCTTCCCGTTCGCTGTCTCGTTCGCTCGAGCTCTCCTCCTCTATTTCACTGCCGCGTTCGTCATCAATGTACTCGGTGATAGCCCACTGGCCTCTGCCCTTGGTCCACTCCTTATCAAAATCGTTGTAATTGATTTTGCCCTTGAGCAGGATCTGAAGTTGAGACGCAGAGAGGAACGTCAGCATCTTTTGTCTCTGGTCTACCAGAGAAGCGCACGATGGCTGTCTTACCCGCTCGGGCTTCTTGCCTCGCAACTGATCTGCCATGTCGGACAGTTGAAAGTACTTGGCTTCCTGTACGTACAATTACGTCAATAAGTTCCTAATAGTATGCAAATAAGTGTTATTCAAAGCCGAACCAGTAGTAGTTCTTCCCGAAGAGAGGGGTTCCCGTCAACACCTACAACACACCCATTTCGCAGATAGTTCAAGATATGCCTGCGTGATTGAATGTACATAAGATCTTGTTGCTCCTGAACCCACTCCTGCCCACGAGCATAAAGTTCGTACCGGAAGAGAACACCGTCTCGATCGATAAAGAAGTGTCCATCTTTGGCCTTCTGCATCTCCCAGCGACCGCTGATTTCAAGCCCAAGCTTTAGAACAGAGGGCCAATGTGCGCTCACCCCAAAGGCAAGAGGAATAGCGTACCTGAACATGCAACCCAGCATGGAGTGCGGGTACTTCTGCAGCAGCGATAGCGACGTTTCATACCTAATCATTCGCACAACATAGGGTTGGTCATATCCTTAGCTGCAGCCCTGATCAGATCCATCCATCTTATCCATGCTTCATTCCATCCCTATCAAACAATGAGGTGCCAACAGTTCCCCGGGAAGCTGCAGCGTACTTTACACCGCCGACGTTGAGCTTGACGGGATCATCGAAGGAGACCACCTTGGGATGTTGTGTCTCCAGCAACTGATCCCCACACCCACCACGTCAGTTTGGATTAATATTAAAATGCATATAAAATATTGGTGATATGCATTCGTTTTTAAAAGTATTTAAAATAAAAATTAGAATGATAATTACAAGACGCGTTTTAAATAAATAAAAATAAATAAATAAAGAACATACTTTGTGTTGTTTGTGAAGGGAGAAGAGGGTGGTGTCCATCTTCCACTTGAGTTCCTCTACAAGACGGTGGATCTCGGGGTAGAGCTGCCCCAGCTGCTCTCCCTCCAGCGCCAACGATCGCGAACTCCCGGGCGCGCTGCCTTCCATCATCATCAGTTGTAGGCTCTTGGCCGGCAGACCCGATGATGAAGATGACGAGGAGGAAGTGGTCGTAAAGGATGACGAGGATCCTGCCGACGACGCGCCTCCCGACTGGAGGAGCTGGTAATGTCCTCCTCCTCCACCTATACTCTGCTGTAGTTGGCCGCCGCCCGCCAGCGCCGTCTCTGCCGCGGCCGCTGCCGCCACCGACTCTCCGCGCGACGGTGACTTGTCCCTGTCCTGCCTGTCCTTCTCCTTCTTCTCCTTCTTCTCCTTCTTCTTGCTCTCCTTCTTCATCCTGCGCTCGGACCCCGCCGGTCGTCCTTCCTGGCCTCCTCCTCCTCCACTCCCGCCGCCACCGCTACCGCCGCTGTTGCCGCTGCCGCTTCGGAGGAACGACCCGAAGGGGGAACGTGTGTGGACGGTTGGGTTTGACGATGTCAGGACTGCCGTCCCTGCCGGACCTCCGCTGGTGGTGGTATCGCCCATTTGTTTCTTTGCCGCCGACCGAAATACGGCGTGTGGTGACCCGGGCCGAGAGAGGGACGGAGGGGAAGAGAGAAGTCAGTGCACACACACGCGCGCGACTCACTGCAGTGTAGGAGGAGGCCTTGACGTCGTCGGCGTTCACTGGTGGCTTGACTTGGTAGTGTGTATGTGTATGTGCTGGGGCTCTGTCGGGGGACGGAAGGCGAGTGGTGCAGTGATTATTAATTCGGGGTTGCAGGTGGCCTTCTTCAGCGAGAGCTCCCAAGTGTCATGGCCTTCCTTGACGAACCTTCCTTGAACGGCAAGATGGACCTGCAACACTGCGCGTTTTGGGGACAGTGAAAGACCTGTACACGGCACAAGCCCAAGGATATCCCAATTCGGTGGTGCAACTAACTGCTCGTCCCTTTAGGGTGTGGCACTGTGGCTGAAGAGGTACATAGAAAGAAAGTAATCACAACTTGGCCTCGGTACGTGACTGCTGCCTGGCTGCCCTCTGTTTCTTGAGTTCCTCCTCGGCACGCTTGCGCTTCTCGCGGGACTGCTGCCTTCGCTCTACGAGATGGGCGATCAGCAGTTCCTTTGTCATGTTGCTATCACGCCCAAACTGCCTGAGTGCCTCTTCGTAGGTCGGCAGCGGCTTGGCCTTGTAGAACAGGGCCTGTATGTCACACGCAGCCTTAGCAATTCTTCAAGGCTTTCATTGTTAAACAGTGAGGAAAAAACGTCAAGTACCGTCGCCTGCGAATGAACCAAGTCATCGACGAGGTGAAGGAGGGAGGCTTTGACGTAGACCTTCTTGCCTTCGATACGGTCCAGAGAGCATTCGAATCGCACGGTGGACCCGAGTGGAATGAACTTCTTGTAGTCTACATTCAAGTTGAGTGTGAAGCAACCCCATCCGAGCAATCTTGAAGATTTCCAGAAGAAGAGCATCAGAATTGACGCCATCAGCATCAGCAACTCCCACAACTGGCATGCTGGTGACTAGTTACGTACAACATGGAAAAGTATCCCAAGACGCTATCCAGTGCTGTGGCGATCGCGCCACCATGCACTGATCCAACGGGACCTTCGCATTCGTAAGAGAAGTAAATCACGCCCTGTTTGTTTCCGTCATCCAGGAGTTGAATCGGAGTTAGAGGAGGCACACAGTCAAGCTGAGAGCAAACAAGGGAGTAGCTACGCACCACCAACTTGCGGTTCGCAGCGTCCCAGAACATGCGCTTGTGAATGGCCTGACCGAACGGGCTGCCCTTGTTGCCGCTGAGTCGGCGCACTTCAGGGTCGGTCAGGAGCGGGAAGTCAATGGCGAACGAGGTCTCTCGCAGGTCCGGCCTGCGCTGCAGTTCCTTGAGGTAGGCCACCTGTGGGAACCCAACTCCCGGGCCCGCGCTGCCGGTGGCTAAGTCCGAGTTCTCCATCTTTTTTGAAGAGTTTATTTTCTTTTGAAACGGTTACGCTTGTAGGGGGATGGCCCTGCTGTCTGGTGCACGGAAGACGGTGATACTAGTGCTTCTGCCCCAGGTTTCGGTCTTTTCCGCTTCAAGAAGCTCGTCTCAGGTTATGTGCGATTTCCCAAGAGAACAAAAGGAAAAAAGAAAATGCCCGTTTTCCTTAGTTTGCATGCTCTGCATACTCGATGAAGCATTTCAAGAATGCTAATTCAAATCTCCGGTTGACAAAGAATGCCGAGAACGGGAGTGCAATTTACCGCCAACAAGCGGCCGGATTCGCTGTTTGCTTCCGCAGCTCCACTTCCCCGCTCAGCTTGCTGCCTCTCCCTTCCCTTGTGTTGTTGCTCCACCTGTCTTTCCCTGTCTGTCCCTTCTACCACCGTCCCCTTTCTCTTCTTCTCTTCCTCCTCAAGGCCCAAAGTCCAATACGCTGCTTTGGGCCAGCCCATTTTTTAATTTGTCCAATTGTGAATTGGAATCCGCAACTTGCCTCCCTACTCTTCATCATCTCCAACCTTGAATTTTTTTTTTGATGACGATGATGATGCATCAGCGACGAAATGCGATTGTCAAGAGCCGACAACAGGTCATCGACTCAGACCGAATCAGGCGGCTGCAGACGTTGGCGGCCGCGTCCCATCCGCAGTACGGAGTCAAGCAGGTGACCGAGGAGGCGTGGGTCATCACCAAGCTGGCCTTCCTCCTACTCCGCTTCCTGATGGGATCGTATCGATGGATCGTGCGCGTGCTGCGGCTGCTGGCCTTTGTCCTCCTTCTTCTTCCCGCCCTCAGCGGCATGTGCGCCGGCATCCTGCGCGCGCCCAACATCATCCGCGACGTGCGCTACGGACCCTTTCCACGCAACTTCCTCGACATCTACCTCCCGCCTTCCCGCCAGGGCCGCCGCAAGGGCGCCGGTTACCCGGTCACCGTCTTCTTCACCGGTGGTGCCTGGTACGCGTTCCTCCCTTTTCCTCTTTTTTCATTTAAAACGTTTTTAAAATAAAAATATTTCTTAATTTGCGTACGACGTGGTAACGTGACTAAACAATAAATTAAATAATTGAGTTCTAAATTATTTAATTATTTCTTTCATTCCATATAATTATAATATTTTAAAATATTATTAAATTAGAAGTCATGTGGAATATTTTTACATTATTTTTGCAATTATATTTATTATATGAATAATATATTATATTCTGTGGTATTGTTGGCTGACCTTGGACCGCTGTGGCAATGGGCGTGTGCAGGACGATTGGGTACAAGATGTGGAGTGGTATGTTCTCCGATGCCTTCCTGGAGCAGGAGATCCTCTACGTCACTCCGGACTATCGTAACTTCCCTCAGGTGTGCACCATTGTCTTCTTGATCATCGTCTGATCGCTGTTGTGTTGATCTTGAAGGAGGGATGATACACACCCGAGCGTGTCTGGTGAACGAACGAACAAGGAGGTCACTCATTCTTCTCCGCTCGTTTGCAGGGTTATGGAAATGAGATGGTTGATGACGTGGAACGAGCGATCGCCTGGGTCATACAGAACATTGAACTCTATGGAGGTGAGAACCTAATCAAGCATTTCACATGTTACGTAGCGCTTATGTGAGCAATATGGCGGCAGGCGATCCGGAGAACATAACTGTGGTGGGTCAGTCTGCTGGTGCGCACCTGGCATCATTAGTTATGCTTCGCAAGGCCACCGAGGAGTTTGAAACGCGCCTTCGGGACGAGAGCGAGGCTCAGCGAAGACGTCAGCAAGCCGAAATCCGAGGCGAAACCGTGGCGGAGCAGGAAGCGGATAAAAAGGATGACGAAATCGAAAATGGAACTGGCAAGCCTAGGTGGCACACCAAGCAGATCAGGCAGTTTATCGGTGTCAGCGGACCCTACGATCTTGCTAGCTATGTTGGGTACGGTTCTTTACACAACTGCAGAGTGACCATGCTTACATTCCGCTTATAGATACCTTCACGGCCGAGGACTGCCCAATTATCTGCTGTACTCCATTTTCCAAGGGGAACTATCAAGGTACATCGGACATCATCGTAGGTGTGAACAACTTGGTCTCATGCATGCTCCTTCATGATGATAGGTTCTCGCCCACACGAATCGCTAAGGAACTCAGCAAGAGGTTGGGCAAACTCGCAAGCGATACTCACTCACCCAATATTCCATTCTATTTCCCACCCACCATCCTCGTACACGGCACCGCCGATGTGACGATGCCATCACAAGCCTCCATCGATTTCGGTGATGCTCTAAGAGAGATTGGAGCCGAGGTTGATGTGCGACTTCACGAAGGCAAGACTCACACCGGTACATTCACTCCCTTGTAGCCAAGAGTGTACACTATCTCACATGTGCGCTGTGAATGTAGACTGCATCATGGAGGATATCTTCTTGGGTGACAACGTCATGCTCAACGGCATTGTGAGCGCGATCCTTGCGAACGACCGCAATGCCGGCACGGCACGCGGCCGCGAGCAGGAGCAGGAGGTTGACAGCGACTCGACCGTGGCAAAGGTCGGCGAGGTCCTCACGACCGTCACAGCCGAGGCCACCGCCACCGCCGCCAGTGCTGCTGAGGAGGCAGTCGAGCTTGGTGGTGAGACAGTTCACGAGGCGCAGCTCGCCTGGCGGCGGCTCGCTCCCTCCTACTACCCTGCCATCCTCGTGCGAACAGCCCAGCGAGTCAATCCCTTCTAAGAAGCGCGTGTCCCGATCAAGGAGGAACCGAATCCGAGCTGGCACGAGCGAGTGGACCTCGCCAACGAGGAATATCTGCTGCCTCGAGGTCACGCTCGCTCGACCTTCTCTGTTCCTATTTCTCCTTATTTATTCGCGTAATTGTATATCGTAAGACTGCTATGGCTTCCTAGGACGATGTGTTCTGGTAAGGTTGTTGGGGAAAAAACCTGGCAACTAGTGTTAGTTGTGCTCATCTGGTATCTGAAGAGATTGGCGAATGGCCATTGGAAGTCACTGATGAAATCTCCCAGAAATATATATAGAATTGATCATTCCAACCAATGGGACACTTCGTTCCTGTTTCTGTGTCGCCCAGGCATGCGAACTCGTTCGCCAGCACACAACTCCTCACCATCCCTCCCTGCCCACCACGCAACCAGCAGCGAGAAGAACAGGTCCTCCTTGGGGTCTGAAGAGAAACACTCCTTTCAGAATAAATAAATAGTTTTCGCTCCGGAACCGTACTACGTTCGTTCCCTCAAACATGGACCCAGTGGCCAGACTGAAGAAGATTGGTACGTACCTCTCTCCGGTCGCCGTAGTTAGGGATTGATTTTCGCTTTGACATTTGTCTGTAAATGTCTTTTTTATTCATTTTTGATATCCACTTTACTGCTTCAGAATAAAATGGAGAAATTATCTACAAGTTGCGAAAAATAAATACAAATGAAATATAATTACAAATAAAATAAAATAACATGATAACGAATACCCTTTTTTAGAACCCGCGAAATGGACGGTGGACGATGTGGGCACATGGCTGGACTACATTCACCTGAGCGAGCACAGGGCCGAGTTCACCAAGCAGTCGGTGAGCGGCTCGGAGCTGCTCGACCTTGACGTCGACGACCTGATCGAGCTGCACGTGACCAAGATGGGCCACAAGAAGAAGCTCATGGCACACATCCGCATGCTCAAGCACGGGCTTGATGGTGCATTCGCCACCTCGACGGATGACGGCAGCTCGGACGGTTCCACCACGGGCTTCAGCCGCACATCGGGCAACACGGGCTCGTCCGCGTCGTCGCACGGCAGTGTCGGCGGCAAGAGCACCAGCTCGGCCAAGAGCGGGAAGGACAGCGGCAAGATCAACTTCAAGTGTTATGTAGGTGATGACATCTCGGTCCTGCATCTGTCGTCTTCTATCTCCTATTCGCAGCTCAAGACCAAGCTGCGTAAGGAGTACGGTGCGAAGATGATCGTCCACTACAAGGACAGCGATGGGGACAAGATCCGCATCAAGAAGACCAGCCACCTGAAGAACGCTATCGAGGAGGGCAAGGATTCCGGCGTGGTCAAGCTGTACTTGCGAGGTGCGCGGGACCAGCATCCCCATGTGCATTTCTATCATTACCCTGATCGCGTGAGACCTGTTGACAACAGAGAGGAAGAAGAAGGTGAGCGTGCGTGAGCGGTCTATTCTGGATACCATGATCGAAGCTGTGGTGACTATCAACGCCTCCGGTCGTGTGTGTTTCTTCAACAAAGGTTAGCGATTTGAGAGCCTGTTCTGTGACAGCTCCCTAATGAGTGCGAACTACTATCAGCGGCCGAGAGTCTCTTTGGCTACTCCCGTGGGGAAGTTGTTCGGCAGAACGTGCGCATGCTGATGCCCAATGAAGTAGCAGAACATCATGGTAATTCGATTCTAAGCAACAATCTGCTATGCAGCTAACTGAAGCTTGAATGTAGACCAATATATCAGGAACTACCAACAAACCAGGAACGCCAAGATAATTGGTACCGGAAGAGTGGTGCAGGCCAAGCACAAGGACGGTCATCTGCTCCCAGTGCGCCTTACGGTCACTGAGTCTGTGCAAGAAGATGGCGAAGTGATATACACTGGTAAATGAGCTGAGCTGGCTAAGGCTCTCTGCTTGTACTCAGCTTTTTGTTCGTAGGCACACTGAGCAAGGTAGTTGAGTCGAACTCGGCTGCTCCCGGAGCCACATCAGCTTCCAACGATGTGATTAGGTATGCGTAACCCCAAGTGTTGCAGCTTAGCATTCTCACACTTCCCTGCAGAAATCCTATGTTCGACCTTCTGGATAAGCTGCTGGATGCCACCGTAGTGATCAATGAGAATGGTATCGTACAGTTCTGGAACCTTGCGGCAGAGAACAAGTTCCAGTTTAAGAAGGAAGAGGCTATCGGCAAGAATATCAAGTTCCTCATGACCAAGGACGTCGGTGACAAACACGACTCTTACATGAAGCGATATCTCACCACCAAGCAAGGTGCGCTTTGCCGGTTGTGTGATATCTACTGCTCGGCTCACCTTCCGTCCTTCAGCACACATCATTGGCGTGGGCCGTGAGGTCGTTGCCCAAAAGAAGGATGGATCTATTCTCCCGATCTATCTCTCTGTCACTGAACAAGCACTTGAAGGTAGGATATGAACCTTCGAACAATCAACGATTAGGGCTTACAGTTTGCAATCAACAGGTGGTAAGAGGCTCTTCACCGGTATCATCAGAAATGTGGAAGATACGGTGGAAAGAACCAAGACGGTTCTGCAGCAGCAGCGCGAGGTATCTCAGTTTAGTTGGCGCAATCGAGTACTGCTTTCTAACACTATTTTTCACCATGGCGCAGGTTGTTGATGGCCTCTCAGTGCCTGGCGTCATCATCGATCAAACAGGCAAGATTCATGCTTTCAACGAGGCTGCGCAGAAGCTGCTTGGATATAAGCTGATCGAAGTTGTCAGCCGCAACGTGAGTATCCTCATGCCGGGCGAACATTCGAAACTTCACAACGAATACATCAGCAACTACATCAAGACCGGCAACGCCAAGATTATCGGCACTGGTCGGGACGTGCCTGTGGTGCACAAGGACGGCTCTCTCATTGCGGCACATCTCACCGTGACAGAGAAGAAGGACGGCGACAAGTGGTTCTTCATCGGTATTCTCCAGCCCAAGACTTGAAGCTGATGGGGGTAGGGTGTAATTGTATTTTGTCCATTCACTTCTAAAGCATAAAGTGTGTGGGAAGGAAGAGGAACTGATCAGTCGTGAGCACAGCTTTATGATCAACAGAAAAAACCAGTAATGACATGCACTCCCTCTAGTGAAGAAGGGTGCATCAATTCACAAAATTGTACAATGACGGGAGTACGCGCAGAGATGAGGCCCACTAATGCCATGGCTCCTGATCGTCGTAATCGCCATTGATGAGGGACACCTCCTCGGCGGGTATGGATCGGTCCTTTTTGAGCCACTTGTTCTGCTCTGAAACCTTTGGTTCTTTAACATCGCTCTTATGCTTGGTCTTGAGTTGGGGGAAGAAGGCCAGGGTGAGAATAAGGGCCAAGACGAGCAGCGCGGTCGTGATCAAGAACACCAGTCCTCCGCCGGCGTATTGCAGCACGTACGCGGAGAAGAGCGGCCCTAATCAACAGTACCTCGTCAGTCAGGCAACGGCAAGTAGAATGTGGTGTTGAGGCGTACCGGCCACACGAGCCGCTGAGCCCGAGGCGCTAAGCCAGCCCATCATGACGCCTTGCTCGACATGCTCCAAAAGCTTCGAGAAGATTGAGATGACGACAGCACAGGCAGATGAGAAACCCACGCTTGCAAGACCTACCGCCACGAGGAACCGCGGCAGTTCAACCTGAAAGGTACAGTTGAGTGAAACCAGTCAAGCCTGATATGGAGAGGGAATCAAGTACATAGTCCATGAAGGGATAGTTGATAAGCAAAGCGAAGCCAGCCACCATCAGAATATTGGTGAACAGCAAGAGGGTGCGGTCTTGGAAATAGATGGAGCCCAACTGCAGGAAAATCAACGAAACGATGCAACCACCACCGATTCCAGCAAATAGGAAGCCGTTGGTAGTGACTGACCAGTTGTACGCATTTTCGGTGTATGGAGTGCCTGATTCGCGAGGAAAGCGGACATCAATGACAGTCTAAGCCACCCAAAGACAACGCAGATGGGCAACATACCAATAGTCTCGAATACAGTGAACGCGTTGTAGAACGCAAACTGCAGATAGAGCACAACTATGACAGTCCAAATAGGCAATGGGGGAGTACTGCCCTTTTTCACTGATAGTTCCGGAACTGCCGACCAAACGTCATGAGCAACTCGTGGTGCTGGTGATGGGACGGAAGAGTGAAAGGTACCCGCAGGTTTGGTCGTGTGGGTCTTCGTTTGATGTGCAGATCTTACACCGATTGCGCCCTTTGCTGAAAACACCTTCTCGCCGTCTTTGGCAGGGCTTATGAGATGTGAGTCCGTCGACGAAGAGTGCACACTGAAAGCGTCCATGGCCATGGCAACATGCTGGCCCCCTTCCTCAAGTTCCTCTTCGATAAGGTATGTCACTTCGGACCTCTCCCTCTTTGTCTCATCAAACTCGGGCACAAGCACGAGTAAGTGCTCTTCTTCAGAGAGCGGATTGAGGTAAGGATGATTCACGTCGTTGGTCTCGCTCTCCTGGACGTCCACGTCACCCGGGTTATCCTTTCGCGGTCGGATGTTTTTCACCGTAGGAATGAACACCAAGCAGAACAACGCCAGTAGCACTGATGCCCAACCTGGGTAGGTCACCTCGTTACCCTTGAACTCCCACAGCTCGAAAGATGGCAGAGCAGACAAGCCCGTTGCCATCGCTGAAGCAGATGGATGAGTTCGTGTTCATAAAACGATAAAATGAAGGTAAGAGCTACCCGGTCCAAGAATGAAGCCCAGAATGGACGCAGCGCTGTTGGCAATCATGACCGTCGTTCGATCATCAGGGTGCGTTGCATAGGTCAGGTACGCCGACGCAGGCGCATAGTTGGCTGCAGATCACAAAAGCAACGCGTGGGTGAGTCAAGTCCCAAGGTCCCAACACTGTTCCCAATTCTATCAAGTCAATTAAATTGATAAAAAAGTAATAGGAGTTAAATAAATATTACAAAATATTTATATTTGTTTAGGTCCTATTGATTGATTGATTGATGTGTGATGGTACCTGCAGCACAGCCGACGATGAAACGGGCGGCGAGAAGCATCCACTCGTTCTGGGACATGGCGTACATGACGTTGCCGCCGATCATGACCACCAGGGAGACGAAGAGGGCCTCCTTCACTCCTCGCCAGTCGGTCCACTTGCCCAAGATGGGCGACGCCACGAAGGTGCCGCCACTGTTGACCGCTACCGCCCATCCTACCCACGACTGGTCCATCCCGAACTGTAGACCATCGAAACCCAAAAAGATGAGCATTTATAAAATAAAATCAAATCAAATCGAAAACATGATTAACCTTTTCATATCAAATTCTCAAATTCTCAAAATGCAAAGATTGATTATATCTATAATTAATGGGAAATATTAAAATAAATTAATTTGAAGGAGATTATTTGTGATTATGTCACCGAAGATGAAAGGGAAGGGGAAGGTTACCGATTTGAGGAATGGCCACAAGGAGGGCAGGACGATGGCGAAGCAGACGAAGGAGAGGAAATTGATGAAAATCATGAGGGCGATGTCCTTCTTGCCCGCGGTCGGCTGCACCGGTGCTGCAGGCGCGGCAGGGACTGGCTGGAGGTGGTGGTCATTGTCCCACCCGTCATGGTCATCCTGTCCTCCCGAGAGGAGACCCTCCTCGTCCCCAAGAAGGGAGGCCTCTCGCTTGTTGTGCTTGGATGCCATCGTGTTTCACACCGTTGAAGGGTGAGTGATGCAAAGATTAGGTAACTCTCAAGAAGAAGAAGACGGAAGAGAGCTGCTGAGCAGAGGAAGACGACGGAGGCAAGAAGAAGAAGAAGGCTCGGTGTCTGTGCGTGTCAGCAGCAGAAGCACCGAGCACGCAATGTATCACTCCGACGAAGAAGAGAGCGCGGCGAGAGAGTGACACACGAAGCAGCAAGGAGCTGTACCACACCACTACGACGCCAATGGCAGTACTGAGTGGCCCTGTATTTCCGAAGTCGCGACAGAAATGGCCGACGCAAGGTATCCCCGTTTCAGCGCGAAAACGACTCCGCAATTTCTTTTTTCCTGTAAAATTTCAAATTCTTGATTGGTTAAAAAGAGCGCGAAAAAGCACCCTAGCACGGGAAGGAAAATTGCGCAGCTCTTCTTCCTGAACGAAGTCAGGAGGAAATGTAACACCGCGCCTAGCTTTGGTGTCGCGCAATGATGGATCGCCACTCGTCTAAGGTAACTGAGAACAAGCAAAGTAAGACACTCCAGAGAAGAAGGTTTACCAGAATGGGAAAACGAGTTACCTCCGCGCCCAGTGGCACTGAATTCCTTGATCATGTCATCCAGTTCTTGCAGGGAGACGGGCATGCCAAGGATTCGCGTCAAGCGCTGCAATGAGCAAACTCGGCATGTTGAGCTGACAAGCAAAAGGAAGTGGCTGGGTGGTATTAGTACTTTGAGGTCCTCGGGTAGGATGACCTCATCACGGAGGGGTTGGCTCAGAATTCGGCTGTCGTCACTTTCTCCAGCATACCGCACAAAACACTTGAATGTACGCTCTGTTTCCTCTTCAGTAGATCGGCTGACCAGCTCGCTCATCACTATACCGATCAGCATTCGGCATGAATCCTGACATCATCAGCCATCCCCATCATGATAACTGCGGCTGCGCGTACGTATATCCGTGAAGGTGGCAAGGTCATACAATCCAGACGGATGATCAGCGTCCACGATCTTGAGGATGAGCTCCTTCTTCGATTCATACACACACCCATTCACGTACAATCCAAACTGCGCTCGAGCACGCCACGTCAGCAACCACTTTGCTCTCTTTCAAACTCTTTCTGCATTTGTTACGTACGGCGAGAGCCTCACGGTCCACCTTGTCATCCCCATCAGCATCGAGAAGCCGAAAGAGTTCTTCAAACTGCGGTCGGAGCTGCTCTAGCTCCTCACGCGTGTACACAGGCGTGCCCGTGCGGCCTGCGCATATTTATACGAAATAAAAAATATTATATTATATTTAATAAAATATTTGTAATTTAAATCAATCGTACCAGATGTAGGGTTTGACCTTTTCTTGTTTACAGTGTTGCCCGGCCGCGGTGCTGGCGATGTAGCACCTGTAGAGGGCCGCGTTCGCTTCATCTTAAGATCAAAATAAAAGATCAAAAAAGAAGAGAAAGAAAGAAATTACAAAAGAAATGAAAAGAAAAAATGACTTTCTTGAACAGCCGAAACAGAAATGGCCGAGAGCAAGAGGCAGAGGGGAGACAACAAGAAGTCAACAAAGGGGAGAAAGAAGGGCACAGGGCAAAAGTTGAAAAGAGAAGAAAAGGATACAGCACGGCGGATTCCCGGGTGGTCGCCCACCCCAGTACTAACGCCGCCTGGCGCAGCTTAACTTCGCTGTTCGGATGGGAAGCGGTGCTTTCTGCGCAGTATGGCCGTATCCATCAATCACTGCTTCCCTCTCTGCACCCACCCCATTCTCTCCTCCCCATTCACTTCTGCTCATATGGTACCTGGTCGAGGTGTCTGGTGTACTGCGCGCCTTCAACCTGTTGTTGGTGGAGTGGGGTGATTGATGTGAGTGTCGTGGATGGATCCGCTCAGAGCGATCAGAGGTAGGATCCACTGTCACTCCGCGTATCTGCCAGTGCAATAACACCTTCGCAACTAGACATATCATCTACGGGGCGCATGTAGCCATAAGGAATGGAGTGGTCGCACTACCTGTTCCCGTCAGACGCCAACGGGCAACTCAAGCCCGGAAGCATGATGAAGAGAATGGCCACAGCAAAACTGTCAGCTCTGTAACACAAATGAACCACAACAGAACCAGAGCAGTCGAAGGACTCTGCAAGGATGGCCTACAGACTGCTCTACCCGTCTACATGGGAAGCCGCAGCATGATGATGCAAGACCTGGCAAGCCAACGTTTTGCAGAGAAGGGAACTTGTTGTGAAAGCTGTACAAGAAAACATCATGCACTATGATGTTTTCATATGGACAAAAGGGGCAACGGCGCAGGTATCTCATTTAGAAGAGGGTGCACTTGTTGGACTTGATGTCCGAGGAGTGGCGCTTCTTCTGCTTCTTGCCCTTGGTCTCTTGGTTGCGTTCCCGGAGGATGCGCTGGCAGAGATCCTGGAATACCTCGTTCACGTTGAGGTTTTGTTTGGCTGACGTCTCGAAGAAGCTCGCCAGCGGTCCCCACCGGAGGGCCAGCTTCTGGCCTTCATCTTGGCCGACCTGACGCATAGCGTCCATGTCGCACTTGTTGCCCACCAGCACGATCGGCACATCGTCGGCGTCCTTCACGTTGAGGATCTGCTGCCTGAGGTCTGGCAAGTCGTTGAAGGTCGACCGGGAGATGATGCTGTAGACAAGGATAAAGCCCTGACCATTTTTCATGTAAAGGTCTCGCATTCTGTACAGTGCGGATGATGAATGTGAGTGGTGAATGCATCAGATGAGAACAAGGGAGGAGGGAAGCGTACGCAGTGAACTGCTCAGTGCCCGCAGTGTCGAGAATCTCCAGCATGACTTGCTTGCCGTCGATCTCGGCCTGGCGTCGGTAACTGTCCTCGATCGTCGGGTCGTAGTCGTGGACGAAGGATTGCTGCACATACCTGATGGTGAGGCAGCTCTTGCCAACGCCACCCGAACCGAGAAGCACAATTCGAATAGTCTCCATCGGATTGTCAGTCGTGTGTATGTTCAGAGGTTTTCTGATCGGTATCGGAAACGATATCAAATCAACACATTACTACTTATAGGTGCGCATTTCATATCTCTTGGGAGCGAAATCGCTGTTTGCCGAAAGGACAGGGTTCGGCGAAGCAGCCGAATTTAATTTACATGCTTCGAATAGTTCTGCAAAATTCGCTTTCGCACAAATTATTTACGAAACGTTATGCTAAAAAGGTAATACTTCGGATAGCTTTAAAAAAGGGATATAGTTCAGGTAAATACTTTTTGGGTCTGACGCTTGGCTATGTTGGCGACATCTAAGCTCTGGATGAGCGGGCGGTGAGGCTCACGATCACGCTGCAGGTCCTGGGCTGGGGAGTGGTGATGAGTCTGGCAGGAATGCCGCAGCTCCGGATGCGATAGTCGGTGAGGGAGCTCGACGGACTTGAGAAGATGTGAATGGGGAGGAGAGAATGGGGTGGGTCGAGAGAGGGAAGCAGTGATTGTTGGATACGGCCATACTGCGCAGAAAGCACCGCTTCCCATCCGAACAGCGAAGTTAAGCTGCGCCAGGCGGCGTTAGTACTGGGGTGGGCGACCACCCGGGAATCCGCCGTGCTGTATCCTTTTCTTCTTCTTCAACTTTTGCCCTTGCCCTTTCTCTCGGTTGACTTCCCTCCCTACCGATACCATTCGTAGTTTTTGATGACCTCAATCAAGCTCGATTCCCTCTCCATTTCAGTGTCGCTCTCCGACGCATCAAATGAATGGAGTCCATTCTCTTGCGTGGCCAAAAGAGGCCTCTTGTTTATTGCACAGTTTGTAGCCGGCACGGGAGGGGCACGGGATCACTTCTGGCCCTCCTTTGATGTCTTCTTGTTCCAAAACGTGAGCCGTCGCGACCGCCGTTTAGCCGTTTTCCCCTCGTGACTGTCGTCAGCACTCTGGGTGTAGAGCGCCGTTGGATCGGTGAGGTCCTCCAGAGCTGAGTCCCATGGCGGCGAGGGCAGCACGTTCATGGCCACACCCACGTCACGGAACTTCTCTTCGTCATCCATAAAGGAGTAGACCGTGCGCACGGCTTCCTCTATCTGATCGTCCGAAAGAGCAATGGCATTCTCCGAATCGGTGCCCGCAGTTACGGTTCGCAAAGAGGTAGTGTGGATAGCATCCTTGAGGCTCTCCTCATGTGGGCTATTGGAGCTGATAGGATTGGCTGCAGGCGGGCTTGACGGGCTCACACTCAGGGCAGCATCAGGTTCATCGTGAACGCCCTTTGTGGACTGGCGAAGGCATGGTGGGGTAGGCGGAAGAGACTTTTGAGGAATGGCCTGCCCGCTCCGTACGCTTGTTCGGCCGGAAGCAAAGCGGCGAGTGTTACGATCCTACGATTGATAACAAGAGGTAAGTTAGAATGAACTAAGACCATATTTCTACGGTGCGAAGGTACCGCTGGGGATGTTGGTGTGTTGGCCTGACGGGATATATCTGAAACAGCAAGAATTTCACATAAGAAAGGTGAGGTACTACCAAGACTAGCGGCAGGATTGGGCGCACCTGGCGAGGGCTTGGGGGATGGCGGTAGGGAAAGAAGTGAGTCCACGGGTATCTCGCGCCGTCTACGCCGAACGGGAGACTGTTGATCCACATTCTGAATTGCCACATTGCTAGAATTAAATAGAGCACGGCCAAGCGGGAATAGGCCTGCCGTACCAGCATAGTCTCCATAAACTTTCTGAGCTCTTCAGAATTGGACTGCTGATGGACAAACTCATTTATGGGAGCCATATACGGTTCTCTGAGAAGCACTGATTAGTTCCACCTGACTCAGAGAATTCTTAAGCATGCAGTACCTCTTCCCAAAGCGTGTGCCTGTGACGACAGCTGCAACTATCTTGGACAGTAGAACCAGAGTGCGGCCAGCTGCACGAGAAGGAGTAGCTAATGCAAATGATGACCGTCAGCACAGTCGGCCGAATAAAGCTACGATGAGTTAAGTACCATCCGTAAGACCGAATACTTCGGGAGACACGATTGCCGGACAGATGAATTTCACAAAGAGGAACGATCGCAAAACGAGATGTGAAGCTCCACTTGATGGAAAACACGATGATACCACCTCATGCAGCTTAGCGCATGCGGCACGGAATACACTGAGTCATTGACAAAAAGTGTAAGTTGCATCAGACAAGCAAGGCTTGGGGAGCGTACAGTGGTAGAGCGGAAATGTTATCAAATATCGAGTCGAAAATCATCAAAACGAGCATCATCAGATTCTTCATGTTGCTGTGAAGTGCCGCCTCGCTGTTTGTTTCAAGGCGGCTTGGGTCAAGCTGCAAAGGTCTATGAGTCAAAATGAGATGCAATTGTGATCACAAGCGTATGCACCTCAAGAGGTTCAGGTAGATGGTACACTCGACGGAGTATGGGCGAAAGAATGATATGAAGGTAGTTGCGGCCAGCTAGCTTACCGTAGGCCGACACCAGCCGTGCCGCCATGCTTCCCTCCACAAAAAGATTGTTTGCAGATGCTACGTGCATACGGTGAGATTGATGCAATAGGACCAACAACAACAGCCGAGGTGCGTACTGGTGCGAGCCACTTCAAGGGCACCGAAACGCACAAACAACGGAACTAAGTGGTTTGAATGTCCGAATAGCTTAACCAGGGCACTTACAAGCTTCTCTTGTCGCCTGGCGAGGTGTCAACAGTGAGTTGTCACTGTGTCAAGAAGAACTATTTGAGCTACAGTACTTTTTTTCTTGAGATCGTGCCACGGTCAACAGGGCGGACACCACGCTCAAGCGTGGTTTAAGTAACACTTGGATAAGGCTCTCGACAGCTCGGCTGTAGTAAAGCATTACACGCAATGAAATGCTTAGCTGAACACCTTCTGAATGCCAAACAATAACTTTTCCATACCGATTATTTTGCAGGGATACGCCACTTGCTTCCAACTGAGGCAGAAGCTCGGCCAAGTCGCCAAAAGCCTTTTGATAACACAAACAAGGACTCAGAGAGTACTGCCTTGTTTTGCAGAATGTCGGGAGATGGTACCTCAGTGTCAGGTGTCTCCTTGAATATCCAAATCAGAGGGCCATTGCTTGTTCGATGCTGCTTCATCACCTCAAGCACTTTAGTTTCGGGCGGCACCAAGCGCTCGTTCTCGTTTTGAAACTTGTAAAGTGCATAGTTGGATGCCCTGCAGGAGCATCAGAATACAGAATCAGAAGTCTGTCTGGTTTGGGCTTGATATGGCTCTATTACGTACCAAGCAGGACCAAGCTTCTGTCGAAGCGTTTTGCTGACATGTTCGGCAGTGCTGTCAGCTGTCATCCGCACACTCTTGTACGTTCGATCTTGAAGATACACCCGTACAATTGCTTCGTTGGTATCTTCTCCCAGGAGGGTCTGAGTGGATAGACAAAGAGTTAAGCACAAGTAAGCAACCTTCCGTACGTGACAATTGATAACGTACATCCCCTGGAACAGGCGCGTTTTGCTTCCTCAGGTTCATGTATTCCTGCGCAAGCAGCAGATTGGTGGTATGCATCGCTCGCTCCTCGACGGTTTGTTTCTTGGATAACTGCTGCTCTGCTTCATCCAAATCATCATCAGCCACGACCTGAATAGATACGGGCGCTGCAATGCCATTGACTGGCGTGTCGACTGCTGGAGTTGTGTGACTAATATCTTCGGTGGCATTCTGATGGACAGTAACATTGTTGGCGCCTTCGGCAGCTTCACTCGTGGATAGGAAGGCGTGCTGAAAGAAAGAAATGTTAGCAATGGAATGTAGATGAGATGAGGAGAAATCTTACTGCGAGCAACGCCTTGGCGTCTGGTCTCTCCCCGACATTCTTCGTGAGACAAGCGCTTAGAAAGTTCCTATGAGCGACCTCCTGAGGTTAGCTGATACGTAGCAGAGTTGTCAGCAGGATAGGCAGCACCAACCTCATATTCTGAGACCATTGTGGACCGGCCAACTGTGGTGGATCCTCACTCACGATTTGAAAAACAGCCTAAAGGAAGTTATGAATAACGGTTCACGAAGGATAGAAGGAGAGTATAAACCGTTAGTGGATTCTGTTCGAAGAAGGGATGCTCTGTCTCTGCCATCTCCAGGATAGTGATTCCAAGTGACCATATGTCAGTCTATTGCAAAGAGAGACCCCAAGCACGTGGTAAGCGATGTGAACAGACACTTGAGCATTAGTTAAGGTACCTTGTACGAGTAACCTTCTCCAAGGATTAGCTCTGGGGACATCCAAAAGGGACTGCCGATTTGAGTCCGGCGACGTGTCTCGTCGGCGTCAAGAACTACACTGATTCCAAAATCGGCCAGCTTCACCTGGCCTTTCTTGTTGAGCAATATGTTGCCAGCCTGCAAGGATTAACAGTCAGAAGTGTGGCAGAGGTTATAATAAGAGAAACAAGTCTGTGCGTGCCTTAATGTCTCGATGTATGAGATTGAGAGAGTGGAGATACTCAAGTCCCAGGAGAACCTGCGCGATGATCATCTGAATTTGGTACTCGGCAAGCCCCTTCTTGCGGACCGTCAATAGATCGCCCAGAGATCCTAAGTCGAAGTACTCCATGGCGATCTATTGGCGTATGTATCAACAAAGTCAATACGAAGCCAAGAGAAACATGAGAACCGAATCTGAATACCCAGAGGTCTCCATCCTTGAGGTAGCTATCGTAGAAATCTAGGCAGTACGGCGAGCTCAGCTCCTTGAGAATCTTGATCTCCCTACAGCTCGATGCAAAGTTGTCTGAATGCAGTATGGACGGCTGTACACAGCAGACCCATTCATTCATCGTGTCAGCTACTCCGGAACGCAACAAGTTGCTTGAATGAAGCAAAAGAATGTTCATACCAGCTTCTTGATGGCGGCAAGAGAGCCGTTCAACCGGTTGATTGCTTTGTACACTACACCGTGCGATCTGCGTAAAGAAGACGAGAACATCATCATCATCACCGTCGCCGTCGCAACAAAGAAATTATTAGTCACGTGCTACAGACCACAAAAGTAATAAATTATATTAATATATGTTTCCGTATTTCCTATTCGTTATGTATTTGAAAACTACAATTTATACGGAACGAATAAACGAATTGTAGTAAATTATTACATGGCAACCATAAGTAGTAATGAATTTATTTATTTTAATAAATTAAAATAAATAAATAATCTATATTGAAAGAAGTCAGGCGTACCCTTTGCCCAAAATCTCGGTCAATTCGTAAATCAATTCGGGGTCTTCATTCGAGACGAACTCCTTCAGGATTCGTTCGTTCTCCTCCTCCTGTTCCTTCGAACTCTTGTTGTTGCCTTTCCTCATTTTGGCCGAGCCGATCGTATTTCGAATTATTCAATATTTATACAAATGTGATGTTATTTTTTCAAAAATGCAATTTAAATTATTCTAATGTCTTCTCGAGATAGGGTAAGCAAGCTCGAACTGGAAGAGGGAAGAGATCTCGAAGAGCATTCAACCCCTGGTCTGGAGTAGGGAAGGTTGTAGGTGGGGATGGAGTGAGACACAGACCCCAAGGGCTCGCCCACAAACACCACCGCTTGAGTTCGGTGTATGTTTGTGAATGAATTCAATCAATTTGATTGGATTCCGGAACTTGCCCCGTTCTCTGCTGTAGTGCGCACCACTGTGGCTCTCGCACACACACGGGATGTTACTGCATTCCTCCCCAATTGGGGGAATTCATCACGGGAACGACCGAAAAATTCAAAACATGTACGTGCTGATTCCGGGGTGATAGGAAAGAACGAAAACGTCGTGCAGGCTTCGTTCTTTTGGGACTTTGACAAAGTCTGCTTGTATCGATTGTGTACAAGCGCAACCGGAGAACAGTTGGCACGCGCCGCGCACTTGGGATCTGGAGAGAATAAAATCGTCTAGCCACAGGCACACTGTGATGCAAGAACAGAATTGTAGGTGGAAGGTCATGAATGGTGAGCAGGACCGGTCCGTGGTGCAAGGTGCTCTTGGTGGATGAAGCCTACACATTGAGGACATGCGTGCGTGCGGACATGTGGCTCCATCATTTGCTTGCAAGACGTCCAGACGGATGTGACTTTGTCTGCGACAGGACCTAAATGGCGCGAGGAACATTCTACTTTGGTATCTCACTGAGAGCGGGCTCGCTCCTTGATGGGAGTGTGTCCGCATTGCTGCTTTTGGCCGGTCTTCGTCCTTAATCCAAACGGACGGAGACACGAAGGACCCTTCTTACCGAGGATGAGGTGTGTAGGGTTTAATAAAGGCGGACCGGTCACCAAAATGTCAGTTGGGATGCTGACCGAAGGGCTCATAGTCATGAAAACAGCGTTCCCAGGCCTTTTCCACTGCCCATTCCGCTTCGTTACCGCGGCAGTACGGATTCTTGACCACAGACAGGATTGCTCGTCGCTTAACGCACTCCTGTACCAAACAAGGTTACTACACTGCAGGTCCCTTATGAAATTCATTGCGCACCATCTGCTGACCACGAATATTGAAATGCCCTCTTGCCAGCTCTGCTCTGAAGGAGCAATCCCCGCTCAAGTTCGCCGCACGAATCTGAGTGTTACTGACTTCAGCATGGCAGGCTGCCAGGTGAGTGAATAATACAAAATGGTGTACCTCGCTGCATGCGTGATGAACACAGTTGGACCAATCCACCTTGGCACGGCAGTCATCGAATGCGTGAACACTCTCATGAAGCATCGTGTCTCGTATGAGTTCCTTGGATTCGAGGTTGTTCTCACAGATCACCACCTGAAGTTACGCCACAATCCAAGCCGATCAGTTCAAAGAAGGTGGAGTGCTCATTACATCATCAGCTGTGCTATGGCATGGACTTCATGGTTGTCTGCGTACCCCCTGCTCTGGGTCCCAATATCCACCATGATCAGAACCCTCGCACGGACGACAGAAGAAGAAATTCTTGTAAAAGATACGGCATCCCCGGTCCTCCATCCCTGCCATGAGGTGCTGGATTATCCTATCTGCCAGAGACCACCATTCAAGCACGTTAGAAGTGTTGTTACAGTTCCTAATTCTTTTTCTTTTTTCTTTTTCCGTTTACAATTTTTCACTTGAATTCAATATTAATTATAATATATGCTACCATATCAGTACAATTAATTGCAATAATTCAATTAAAGACATAACAAATTCGAAAAATAAAATCTCTTCAATTTCCGGGAAATGAAGATGTTGCACGAACGTACCTTTGACTAAAATGTCGCGCACAGTTGTCTCGCACCTGGAGTGCAATTCTTTATGCTTCTCCAACTGTGCGAGCCGCGCCTGCAGCTCCTCATCGCCTTCCGTCTTCTTTGCCTCCATGGAGCTCCCTTCTGCTCTCAGCGCGGACAATCGAAAATATTTCAGATATGCAATCCAACCTCAATGTTCATTTTTTCAAAATGATTTCAGTTTAAATATTGTATTCGCCGACAGGAACTGTGCGACGAAGAAGACAAGCGAAGCTGCAAACAACGTGGAGGAGGGAAGAAAGGATGGAGAGGGAGGTGCCTTCACAGCGCAGGGGTCTCGATCCACCAAAGGCCTCGGCGGATGTCGCACACGCATCCGCATCGGCCGCGCAAGGCCAGGCGGACCAAGACGAAGATGCGCGGCATCTGTCGTTGCGGCCACTGGCCTGGTGGACGTTCGAAGGGGAGGGGCAGCAGCAACAACAGCAGCAGCAACACCAGGTCTTCGTGGACGAGGCCAAGCGGCTGCTTCTCTTCTACACCCAGTCCACCCTCACCGTCCGCCACTTCGACACCCACGCCCCCTACTCCTCCTTTTCGTACCTACTTCTTTCCTTTTTCTTATTATTTATTTAATTATCTTTTATTTTATTTGTTATGACCCATTTGAAATTTTAAAACAATTTGAATTAATTGAGTTATTTTGTTTTTATTGAAGTCGAAAAAAAGTGAACTAAGCTTGTGGTGTGGTGTGGGTTGGGTAAGGCTCGGCCTTCGTGAGGGTGAACGATTGATATGGGCGGAACTGTCGGTGGACCTCAAGTACCTCCTCATTCACACCATGTCCCGTCCTCAGTGGATCGTACGTGTGCCCCGTGCCCCGAACGCTTGTCTCACCGCTCTTAGGAAACCCCCGATACTTTGTCGGAGTGAGGAGTGGCATTGATGCTGCAGCAACTAACGAGAGTGGGTGGCCTCTTGGCTCTTTACTCGTGAAACAACGCAGAAGGTGTACAGTCTTGATGGAGGCAAAGCCCAGGAGCGCTTCCTCGTTCACCCTAAGTACGCAGTGTTTGGGCTTTTCATATCGTTGCTATCGGTTATTCACTCTCCGTTGTGTACGATTCTCAGGCGCAGTGGCCCTATTGAGCAAGTTCACTGGACCGAACACGATAACCTAGTTATCGTGTCAGCAAGCGGCATTGAGTTCTATCAGATACCAAACCCAGATTCGCTGTCGCTTGTTGAGAAGGTACACCACACTCTGCAACAATAGAATAGCGCTAACAATCTGACTTTCTGCTAACGCCAAACATTTCTAGTGGACTATGGGAGACAAGGATCTCCGCTTGCTGAAGGAACTCAAGATACCTATTTCTTTTGCGATGTACTATGTACGCGTTCGCTCCTTCCTTTCTCTGTACTTCTGTGCTAATTTCTTGCGTCGGTGTAGGCATCAACGCGCGTGTTGATTGCGTGTACGGGAATCAAGGGCGGTAAGATCAAACTAGAAGGGTTCTTCTTCAAACAAGACCTTATAACAAGACTGCCCAAGTTTGAAATCGACCTTTCTGATAAGGACTCGAGCCTCGCACGTGAGAACTTCGCCCTCTGCCGTTTGTACGGTCCACATTACTTTGCACCTATTAGGTTGTGTTCTAACTGCGGTCACTGTAGGTACGAGCGACTTTTCTGCGCCCACATTGAAGAAAATCAAATCACATTGTATCAACTTTCCAAGACCGCTATCTCCAAGGTAAACCAAACCTCAGCGCGTTTATACGATATCACAGGCTAAGCACTGTCACACAGAGGGCAACAATTTTGTTAGTTGGCCAGCCGCTTCCTCACAGACTACGTCTACAGAGTATCGACAACTTGTTAGCCGTGCACAACACGGAATCAAAGGTAGAATCCACTTTGTTGGAGATAGAGGCATTGTAGCACAGCCTGATCGTGCATTGCAGACTACCACACTTTATGATATCCGTTCATTGCCAATGGACGATGAGCTCGTACGACCTTTCGCAAGCAGCCTGCCCTTCACTCCCTTCTTCAATGGTGACCACTCCGTCGCCATATGTACGTGGCCTTCCTTCCAATCGATGATGGCTGCATTGAATCTCACATTCTATCCCCTCTTGTAGACCAAGAGCGGTGGCAATACTTTCAACCGAATTACATTCTGGATTTGGAAGAGAGGACTCTCTTTGAGATTACCCTGGAGACAGCGAACCTCATTAAGTCCTTCGGCAGTAAAGAGCAGCTTGTACAGTTTCTACTTCGCCGGACCAGCACCCGCACTCTTACCCTTGACACGCTACGGGATCTTATTCAGAATGTACGGTAGCTACTTCTATGTCCTAGTGCAGCCCACTCAATCCTTATATAGGGTGAGCGCTTGACAACTTTGTCGAAGATCTTTGATGCTGTCGCCAGCGTTGCAGATCTGGCTCCTGTGGTGGATAAAAATGCGTACACACCTACCTTCGTGGAAGCAAGTTTCCTGTTCTTAGTTCTTAACTAGCTATTTCACAATATGTACAGGCGTGTTGTAAACACTCCAATAGCACGCACCATCACCACTACTATGCAGCCGGGAAGTAAATCACCTCTCCCTCCTGTCTCAGTCATTCCAGCCAGCCCCCACTCAGCTCCGACAACACCAATCAATTTCCGTCAAACTGATCGCGCCGAATCTACTCTCAGCTATTCGCCGTTTTCATCAATATCCGACTCACCATCCACTATTCTGAGCCCGCCCTCTCATTCGCTACTCTCCTCACCACCCAATTCTGTTGCTTCTTCCCCGAGCATGTCGTCTTCAGAAGGAGATCTCTCATTCTCTCTGAGCTTAACTACCCAGCAATTCTTCACTCCCTTATCCGCATGGGACGCTCCCACCATCGAGGAAGAAAAGAGAGGAAGGGCTGGCCAACTGCTGCTCGACCAATACGAACTCTACACCAATGTCTTCATGCCAGTTGATGACATGGTACTGTCTTTTTCATCAACCTGTATACCTTTGGAGAGACAACTTAAGCTTGATGTTTGTTTCTGCAGATTACACAACGCTTGATAGCCAAAAGCGTAGATTCGAAGTACTTCGTGTCAGTGCTGACCGAGTATGTGCGAAGTCTGAGCTTTTATAAGCAGAATGTAGAGCACTACATCTACAAACTCATCATTCAGCACCTCATTACAAGTAACAGGTATGCGGGTCCTAGCTTTGGAACGAAAACTCACACTAACACCATGCTCAGATACTATCAGCTGCACCAATTCCTGCAATACCACGTGATCAATGATAGCGTGCACGTGGCCTGCCAGCTCCTTGCTGTTGTATGCTATCCACTGTCTGCTTTCTCGTCCATAGTGTGATCTAATTATGGTCTACAGGAGAAAAACTATCCTCCTGCATACCAACTGGCTCTCGATATGCTCAAGCGACTCTCAACCAACCGCAAGGCGGTAAAGGACCAGATTGTGGAGGTCCTGCTTACACGTAATCAAGTGCGCAGTCCATTTCTCATGATATGTGTGGATGAGTAGCTGTGTACTTATCCTCCTGTTTAGGTCTTGCCTGCTCTTCGATTCAGCAAGAACAATGCCGAAGCAAGTGCACCAGGTACGCACCCACACATGGGTAAAAGGGATCCGCTGTGCTCACACTGTATGTCTGTGCAGCCGAACGGTTTTTGGAGGTGGCACTGCAACAGCGCGACGAGAATCTATTCTACACGGTCTATCAGTACTTCGAGAAGGAAGGTCGCATCAACAAGGAGTGTGCGCCCTACATTCAAGCCTTCTGCAAAATGTTCCCTGGTCGCTCGGAGGGTGATACATCCGAAACGTTTTCGCCCGGTCCATTCGCCCAGGGTGATTCCTTCACGCCGGTTATGAGCGACGACTCAGCGCCCTCCTCGGCGTACTCATCGCTCACCACCTTTGCCGACCTGAGTTCCTCTTCGTCCCCCTACGCATCACCTTCCCCATCGCCCTTCTCCACACCACGAAGAAAGTCGAAGCAGCTCAACAAGCTGACCGACTTGTGAGGCCCATAGTTTCGTAGCTTACAGACCCTCAGCATTGTCATCAATAAACAAGTGGAGGTGACCATGATCCAAGAAGGTAGGGAACTTGTATTTTTCGGTGAATGGAAGCATCCCATAATTGTGGAGAGAAAGCCTTAACATGTGTTTTTAGGGACACAATGGATCATTCACACAACAGCGAAGACCGCTGTCTGGTTGGCAGAAGTGTGAGTTCCTGCTCTCCCACTGTCTCATACAACATTCTCCTTCAAACGGAGAGACGCTGACGCGGGAGAGATTATGTGAGAAGCCATAAGTTTCACAGTGCTCATGCTGGGGGTTCAACTCCCCCCGGTGGTATCATCTTTTGCCACCACGCAAGTCTCGAGACAAAGTTTAGATAGAAATAAATAAATGTTTACGGGTCATGCTGTGAGTAGTGCTGAATGAACATGAAGCGAGAGATCAGGTTTCACTGCGTAGCATCGTAGCTGAGATTCTTGACGGCCACCAGCGTATACTTTTGTTCTGCTCCCGCACGATCACGTTGAATCAGATCCAGTTCATGAATGAGAAGAGATGCTTACCTGGCACCACCATGAGCTCGCTTTTCTTCGTGGTCAAGCGTAACAGCACGAGATCGTCCTGAGCCGCGCAGCAGGTGAGAAGGGCTGGTTGCGTACATGGCCACGTCTGAAAAAAAAGGAGTACCTTGGGGTTGACGATTGTGGAAACGCTCTTGGCCTGGCTCAAGAAGGGCGTGAGCACTCGTGCGTAGCTCGCCGTCTCCTCCGGCGTCAGTGTCGTTCTGTACGTGAAAGAAGGAAGGAATGACGATCAAGCCAAACGAACTCGAAGGAACTTCATCCGTGGCATCGTACCGCACAGTGGAGCCCTCGCTGGTGAAGCACATCACCCCCACTACGCCCTGCTGGCCCTGTATATCCACCACCAGCGTCGTACGTCCCAACGTGAGAAGAGGTACCAACACACTCCACGGGAGTAGACGCACCTGGAGCCGATTGAAGACCTCATCTACCTCCTTGGGGCTGGTATCACCATTGTGAACCGCCGCGGGTGTGCCCTGCTGCGCCTGCACGATCAAGTGGTAATTAATTACACAGATGAATTATCACCTCCAATCCAAAAGTTCCAATAAATCAAAAGAAACACACACTTAAGAGATTGCATATTCAATGTAAATTGGAAATTTAAATTGAAATCTGAATAAAGACGCACCATTGCAAGACAAGATGGCAGAAACAAAACACAGAAGATTTCAGAAAATCTCAAAACGTTTCAAAAAACCAAACTATTTCGTAGCTTTTCTGCGGAATCCAAACAGTTACGCGTGATTTACCTAATGGGGAAAAATTCAGTCTAACGATACAGCGACGTGGAGCAGTAGCGCGGCGCCACGCCTCCTCTTGGGGCGAAGACAAAAAGACCTCTACAGTGGCGCGCTCCACCATACTAGCCCACACAACAACCAAGTGGCACACATGCCGCGTCACGTACCAACGTTATGGCTCCTTTTTGGCCTAGCTCTCGCGCTACTCGTTCTGGTAATACCACCCCTTTTTGGTTTATTTATTATTTTATTTAATTAATAAATAAATGTATTCTACTCAATTTCTTTCCTCATGGAATTTATTTCAATAATTATAAAAATTATAATTATTATGCGAAAGCAGGTCATGCCAGGCGAGGCGGGAGAACTGGGTAGGGACGCGGTGGTGGATGACTGCTGCTGCGATCTAGGCACGTTGGCCCAGGTGAACCACGACCATCTCAGGCCGCTTCTCTCCGACATCGTGCGGAAGACGTTCTTCAAGTACTTCAAGCTCAACCTGTACCAGGTACCTTTGCCGTGAACGCTCCCCGTCATCATTCCCCTGACGTCCGTGACTCATCATGCGTGTGAATCAACTCTCGTTTGTTCCATCAGGACTGTCCGTTCTGGGTGCAGGAGATGCTGTGTGGCATGCAGGGCGGTTGTCATGTTTGCGAATGCGACGAGAACGAGATTCCCCTGCCGTGGAAGATCAAGTCCACCAGCACGGTGTCCTCAGTTCGCTCTTCTCAGTTCGCTCAGCGATGGGAAGACGATTATCAAACGGAGGAGCTTAAGGTACGTTACCACATTCTCCGGTAGTTAGGTCCTATGCGCTTGCTGTAACAGCACTTGTCATTCTTCATGTTTAGAAGGAGAAGCGGGATCTGGACCTCTTACCGTGGATATGGAGCGATCCTCTTGATGAAGAGTTGATGTCCTATGTAAACCTCCTCGATAATCCAGAGGCCAACACTGGTACACCTGTCTTCCTATTCTTACAAGTCTTCAATTCCATGGCTCATCGCTGAGAGCAGGATTCACCGAGGGAGCGTCAAACATATGGAAGGCTATCTACGAGGAAAACTGTTTCAAGCCGATCACACAGACAAACTCCTCCCACATTGACATATTGGACGGTGAATGCTCCCCTTATCTACGAACTGCTTGCAGTGCTCAGAGTTTTGACACATCCTTCTGCACTGGACAGGGCTTTGTTTTGAGGAACGTGTGTTTTATCGACTCATTTCGGGCTTGCACGCCTCAGTATCAATTCACATCTCCGAATTCTATGAGAAGGATGAATCTGGTCAGTGGAAGCGTAACGATACCGAATTCTGGCAACGGGTAGGCAATCACCCTGATCGAATTCGTAATCTCTATTTCACCTACCTATTCCTTCTACGTGCGGCCTATCGGTAAGTAAAGCTGCTTCAGGTACGTGGGACCTTGTTAGCTAACGTTGTCCTTTCCAGAGCCTCATTATTCTTGGAGAATTACAATTACAACACGGGCAACACCGCTCAAGATAAGCAAGTCAAGGGCCTTATGCGTCGATTCCTTCACGTACGCACATCAACTTTGTTGATTAACTAGTGTCAAGCTAAAATCACGTGTACTGAACCAGAATGAGCTAAAATGTGAGCCTACCTTTGATGAGCGCCAATTGTTCGACGAGGAGGAACGAGAAGGCACTCCGGATGAGCTGTTCAGCAGGTAGGCAATGCACTTCAGCTTGCAAATCAGGCGCACTAAAAACAAAGCATACCTTAGGGCACAAGATAAGCTGCAACTGAAGAGACAGTTCAAGATGCACTTCCGCAACATATCGCGCATCATGGACTGCGTCAGTTGTGAAAAATGCAAGATACATGGGAAGCTCCAGGTGCTGGGCCTCGGCACGGCCCTCAAGATCTTGCTCGAAGACCGCTCGTGCGAGACACTGCAACGAAATGAAATAATTGTACGCCGAAATTATTCTTCCCTTGGGATCATGTCATCATTGCTGACTCTGCCCTGCAGGCGTTGGTGAATACGCTCTACAAGTTCGCAACTTCAGTTGACATAGTGGCTCGATACCTATCTCTGGTTAAGAGTACACCTCAAGCGACACCTGCTGGACTAGCCGACAAAGTCCAGGGAAATGCCTCTGGGAATCTGTGGCAGCGCGCGACAGAGATCTTTGAGGACGCTCCAAAGGACCTTATCTTCGGCTGCGTACTTGTGGTTCTCGTGACATTGATGGGCCTGGTGCGTATCACCGCGGAGCACGTCCAACGACGACCACAGGAAGACGAAGCCGACAAGGAGGACTAAGAATGGGACTAGACATCTGAATACACATTTGAAGTTTACTTCTCTTCCCGACGTATTAGGGCAGTGGGACGGTGACTGGCGTGACGCACAGATACAAGCTTGTCCTGTGCGAGGATGGCAGCGTTGTCAGCTTTCCACAGCCACTCCTCCAGCTTGCTGGTAAATTGCCCATCAACTCGCGCCTCCCAACAGATCAGGCAGGCAAGAACCAGACTCGGTTCGTCTTCATGAGGCCGGTTCTGGGAGGCCTCGGACCGAGAAGCGCCGAGCTTCTGCTCCCTCCGTCGTATTGCCCAGAAGAGTCGAGATAGGTCGCCGAACTGGGTTTGCTCCTTCTCGCTCGTAGCTTTCTCTTGTTCCTTGGCTTCGGCAGCGCCTTGTCGATCGCTCTCGCTTTCTGGATGATCTTGCGGAGCTGCCGCAGTCCGCTTACGTTCACGCTTGCGATCCTTCCATTCGTGTCGGCGATGGTTCTGGAGTGGTTTGCTCATCTCTTTCAGTCTCTGTGCGAGTTCGCGATCACTGAGAGGTTGTAGTTGTTCCTTGTAGAACGCGCCCACCGTATCCGATAACTGCCGCAGCTTGTCGGCCACGTAGACAAACCACTCCCTGTACATTCACGTTATATCAGGCACTCCTGGACTGCTTGACTGTCGTGCACAGGATATACGCACTTCCATTCTGGATAGAACATACAGAACCGACTTTCCTCATGCATGGACGCCCTCACGACAGCCAACATCAAGGGCTGTTTGTTGAATCTGGAATGGAGAACGAATACACAATCAATCAGAATGCACATCGCATCGGACATGCCCACTGCATACCGATATAAGAATGGTGCCAGGCCACTGAGGGACCAGAACTGAATCGAAGGCACGCCGATGCGAGCGTAGTGATTGTCACATAGCACAAAACCTTCGGAGTCAAGCACAGAAAGCTTGCTTGCTTCCATCCGTAACTCCTCCAGAAGCTTCCTCTTTTGCTGTAGCGTCCAAGATGCTGACGTTGATGAATTCGAGGAACCCTGATGCAGGTTGTAGCGGCGTAGAATCTGTTGTAAGATGTCGGTCCGCTCTTCTACGCAGTCCCAACCTGTGTTTTGGGCCACTACCACCGGATCAAGTTCGCGTAGAGTTAGTTGGTCTCGAACTCCTGTCAACACCATTCGGCAGTTCCCCTTCCTCTGAGCTTCGTCCAACTGCGTTCGATCACTTAGTATAGGAATGAGGTGCATCTCTGGCGTGAATCGAAACATGTAGGTGCGTTCGGTAAGCTGCTTGTGATCCATGTTAGCTTCGGAGTGCTGCGTTGGCAGTTCCGGCCATCCCTTTGCTCGCCATGTAGCCCAGAACCAGTCCTCGAGCAATTCGTGCCATTCGTTTTCATCCAGATACCGTCCCTCCTTTCTCCTCATCTTCTCGACTCTTTGCTTGATCGATCGCGCGAAGAAGTTGTTGCTCGAGAATGAAAGCTTCCATGCCCCTTCTTCACCGTGAAGTTCTGTCCTCTCGGTGTGTGGAAGAAAGAAGAGGTAGGCCGATATGCCCACGGGTTTGTCCCACAATCTACACTGATCCCACGCGAGCTCCTGCGTTTCGAGCGTTTCGAGGTCGATTTCGGCTCCAGTGTAGCTCCACATCTTGAGAAAGGGCAGGCAGACGATGCTCCATTCGTTATCACACGTCTCGCTCACATCAGAGTTGTGATGCAGCACGAGGCCACAGCACTCGTTGACAACCTGACACGTGGGCGGCGCCGAAATAGGGCAGTGTGTAAAGTGTACGAGCGAGGGTACAAAGCGGTTGCGAAGAGCAACAACGGAGAGCTCCTCGCGCAGTAACCGAAACATGCGGTCAAGCCTAGCCCGGAGAGCGCCTTCACCTATGAGTGATGGCGTTGCTTGATCGGATTCTCCATCAAGCAGGGAAAGACGCTTGCGCATATAAGTCAGCGTGGCGAGGTGATCGGCCGAAGGAAGGCCAGCTTCACCTTCCCTGCCTGAGAGTAATGAATGGAGCACGACATATCAGCAAGACGCGAAGAAGTTAAAACCTTGAGGGAAGAACGTACTGCTCGAATGTAGAGATGTCTGGGTCAAGGGGAGATCAGGCATCATTGTTTTGTAGGCATTTGCCAACTCCTTGAACTCGGCCAGTAGACGCTCGGAAATCGGGGTGTACCATGCCAACAACTCATCCCACGTGAATGTGGCTCCTTCAGGGAACCTTTCAAATACTTCTTCGTGATAGCTGTTCCCTGTGCACATGGTTACAAGCCAAGAAGAGTATCTTGCGGAGAACAAGGCACTTACCCAATGTGTGATCTTTTATGTAGGGACTTCGATTCCGCGCAACTTCAATGGCCATCAGAAGATATCGGAGGCAGTGAATCAACGATTTCTTTGCTCTGCACGATGAGAAAAAGGTCTGTAAACCGTGCAGTATCAAGCCCCAGCAGGACGCTCATTACCCTCGCCAATCCCTTTGTCGGTACATCTTGAGTGCTCGCTCTCGCGGTCCCATCAGGTAGGTGTAAACAGAGAACTTGAGTTTCATGAGCTCAATCACTTCCAGCACTCGAAAGCTCTGCAAAGAAAGCTGGATAATGAGGCACAACGGCTAGCGCCGATCGCAGGCGTATCTCGTAACGCACTGGAGAACGCTTGATGACGAGGCGAGACGGCAAGGAATACTGGCAGAGCATGATGTGAATGTCGTGGTAGTCCAGCATCTCCTGCCAGTAATCTGCAGACATTTGATCCATCCATCACATATACATATCAATGCTCTTGTTCACAACCTCTGCTGCTCCATCGCAATCTTGCTTGGTACCACCCAACCTCGTTCGTACACCGTGGCATCAAGGTCATCTCCGCGAAAGAATGAAGCCCATCGACAATCATCGTCCGGGTCGCGTCGTATTCCTCCGTGCGATGCTGCTGCCGGCGCCAAGGGTCCTACGTGGCCCTCCACGACCACGTACAGGTCCCAGTCTACACCATCACCACAATAAATACAATTTAAAATTCATTTATTAAAATTTGCAAAAAATATTACAAACACAGTATTTTTGAGATTAATATTTGCTTATTGTTGGAAATGTTCAGCAAAATTCACTATTTTTTATTTATTCATTTATATATTTTATGATTTATCCAAAAAAGTGCGAACCGGACGAGGCGGTGCTTGTGCCAAACGCACGTGAGCCCCACACGAAGGCACCCAGCAGGTACTCTTCGTCGACGCCCAGCGTGGCCAGCAGCCGTTCCTTACTCACCCCTTCCATCACCAGGCAATTTGTTTTTTTTTCTTTTTTTTGTTCGGAATTTGTAGAATGCGCCCTTGCTGATGTTGGCGTGTGGAGGCAAGGTGACTCTGCATTTAGTGTCAATGGATCAGTACAGTGGCTTTGATGGGGAAGAAGACACTCCTCACAAGCTCCAGTCACTACTACTGTTTTGATGGTCTGATTTTCACGTGAATCACGACCTCGGGGGAGAGTCCCAAGACAGGAGCAGAAGAGGAATGCGTTAAGATGGCGCCAGGATGGGCTGGCAAGGATGGGCGCTTTATTGTGGTGGTGCGGCAGTGATGACTGAGGATGGTGCCTCGGTTGCACCCTCTTGACCCACAGAACCGCTTTCGGGGATGGTGTCCACTTGCTCTCCCTCCTCACCCTCTTCCTCTTCTTCATCATAGTCATCATTGTCATTCTCGTAATCATCACTCTCTTCCTCATCATCTTCGTCTTCTTCCGCGTCCATACCCTCGAAAAAGTTCTGCTTGACAAAGTAGGCCAGGCACTGCATGATGATCTCTCGCTCTGTCTTCATGTCCCTCTTCAACAGCTGTAAGGCATGTCCGAGATTAGTCAGAGCGTCACGAGTCTGAGATGTACTCGGGCGTACCTTATGCATGAGGGACTTCTTCTGTTTCTTGGGGTATGGTTCCCTGGGCGGTCGATCGTAGCGATGCTCGATCGGCCGCTTGCGTGGCGGTTCCATCTCCTTTTTCATTTCTTCAGGTTCGGCCAGAGCAGCCAGAACAAAGTCTGGAGCAGCATTCGCACCACTATCGATGTAAAGTCAAATCATTGAAGCACATGCAATCAAAATCGAATGAGCACGTTACCTGGATTGTTCTTCGATTGTATCATCCGCAGCATTCTCCACTGCTGATGGATGCGATGGCGCTGGCTGGTTGCTCTCTTCCTTCTCCTTCTCCTTCTCCTCAGGCACTGCGTCGGGAGTCTCCTCGCCACCATAGGCAGAGAGCATAGATTCCAGAGTGCCCACTTCAACACTTGCCTCTACGGCTACGGTCTCGACAGGGTTCGAGGTAACGGTCTTGGCTTCCACCGACGGCTTCGGCGCATCCGCAATGTCTTCTGAGGAAGAGTGCTCCGTATTAGCTCTGTCCTGATCATCTGTTCCACTTTCTCCGCCACGCCAGGCTCGACCATCGGATTGGAAGCGCCCACCACGTCCGCCACGTCCTCCGCGACCTCCTCGTCCGCCGCGCCCTCGATTCTCTCCTCCCCGCCATCCTCCTCTCCCTCTTCCACGTCCTCTGCCTTGACCCCATCCTTCTTCCTCTGCTCGCTTGGCCTGCGCTTCGATCTGAACACAAACAAGTTTGAATATGAAATGTGTCAGCCCATGCATCGATCAGCCTTGAGTGTCTCCTCCCCAAGCACGAGATGCTCGTTGGCAACGACCAAGAGCACGATGATCACGTAGGGAGAGAAAGGCCACTGCACCTTCTTGGCCACAATCTCCTTGGTGGGAAACTTCCGCTTCCGCTCGGCAATGTACGCAGCTATCTCCTCCGGCGTCTCCAGCTTGGGCAGCGGAATCATCGGCATTTTCGTTCGCCTGCGTCGGTCAAGCCAATGCTTGAGTGAATGTTGCCATCAAATACAAATAAAATAGAAAGTCTCTGTTAATATAAGTATTAATAGTTATAAATATTCTAAATATATGGAATATTTGTTAAATTGTTTAATCAGGAGAATATTTAAATTCTAAAATAAATAAAAAATAATAGATGATCGGAAAAGAAAAGGAAAGCATACCCATCGTCTCCTCCGCCTTTGCCGCCTCGTCCTCGGCCTCGCCCACCGCCGGCGCCGCCTCTGTCGGGACCATCGCCACCACCTCGTCCACCACCGCCGCGCTGGCCGCCTCGTCCGCGGCCGCCACCACCGCGAGGGCCGTACGCACCGCGAGCCGAAGATGACGTCGATGAGGAGTGGCCGCCGGTGCCCGGAGGGTAGTACACCTGTGGTCCGGTTGGCGACGGATGATGTGGATAGTAGCCGCCCCATCCGCCGCCGGGCATCGGAAGCGCCATCGGCATGGGCAGCGGCATCGGAAGGGGCATGGGCGCCGCAGCCGGAGCGTGTGGCATGGGTAGTGGCATAGGGAGGGCCATCGAGGGGAAGGAAGAGGCCGCGCCACCAGCTCCGCCCGGTGGCTGGTTCATGATGGTGCGTATTCTTTTGAATTTGAAAAAATGGAAATTTTTGCAAAACTTTACGAAACAGTCCTAATGTTTTGCAAAAAACAAAACGATTTCAAGATGCTGCAAATTTGAACAAAAAAGAAAAAAGGACGAAACGGAAAAGAGGAAACTAAATCTAGAGAGATGGAACACAAAGAGGCAGCCACCGCCGAGGTCGTTACACCGGCGGCGCCCGGCGTCGGGGCGGAGGCACCAGAGTCGATCACCACCACCGCGGCCGATTCGTCGGGAATTGCGAGCGATTCGGCCACGTCGCCTTCCTTGACCTTCTCTCATTCGGGCACCAAACGGTCCTACGATGAGACGACCGATGGCACCACCGAGTACCACTCCTCTGCCGGGGGCTCATCAGGGACCACAGCCCACGATGAGCGTCATGGCTACTCTCATCATTCCGGTTCTGATGATCATCACGGCGGCGGTAAGAGATCACGCACGGACGACTACACAGGTAAACATTTTAATTATTTTTGTTTTTTATATTTTATAAAATAAATAATATAAAATGAAAATGACTAACAACTTTGGAACAAATATGAAATGCAGAGGCAACGGGACAGGCAGACTACGGCGCGTACGAGCAGTACACACATGGCAGTGCCGCTGCCTACGATTACTCGGTCCCACAGCACCAGTATCAGCAGTATCAGCAGCCACCGGCGGCTGCCGCACCGGAGCCTGCAGCGCCGCAGGAACCTCTTCCTGAGTCCATGTCGCCGGATCCTCCCTCCAAGGTCATCCACTTCCGTAACGTTACATCTGAAATCACTCAGGCACGTCTGCAAATCCTTGATGATGACCCGCCGCTCTAATTCGTTCGCACTCTGATCTACGTACAGGAGGACCTGATCGAGCTGGCAACTCCATTTGGTGTGGTGGAGAAGGTAGTAATGATGACAACAAAAAATCAGGCACTCCTCGAATTCCGAGACCTCTCTGCCTCCATCCTGATGAGCAACTTCTACATCAATACCCAACCACTCATTCGCGGCCGCAAAGTATACATGCGGTTCTCTCGTCATCAGGCGCTGAGCACTTCCAGTTCCTCAGTCAACCGCATCTTGCTGGTTACTCTTGCGGTACCACTTCGATGTCAGCACATATTGTACAAATAGATATCTAAATTGCCTTGGGCAGACCGAAAGCGACCCTACGATACAAATCACTGCCGATATCGTGTGGCAAATCTTCTCTTCGTACGGCTTCATTGAAAGGATTGTAGTTATCACAAAAAATGGTACTTTTCGTGCAGTCCTGAGTTCTATCACTCGTGTGGATTTCTCACTCCCCATTTTCTGGTGGTGCTGTAGGCTTGCAGACCCTTGTACAGTTCCAGTCGCCAACATCAGCCGCAAACGCCCTTCAGTATCTGAACAGCAAGACTATTTACGTGGGAACCGATCCAATTTTGCCAATTACCCTCTACATTCAATACTCTCACCTTCAACAGCTTACGATCAAACACAACTCGGCATCAGCTCGGTACCTCCTTTTACTTTGCTGCCCTACCAAGCCTGTTGCCTCATGCACCTTGTTTGACATAGGGATTACACAACACCATTGCCATGGGGAGGTCAACAGTTTGGTGGCTATGGAGGCGGATATCCCCCGCAGCAGGGCGGCTATCCTCCTCCGCCTCCTTACGGTGGCGGTGGTGGCTACGGAGGCCCAGGTGGCTACGGTGGGTGGGAGAACTACTGATCCTTTAAGGTTTCTGCTATGATCGCACACTGCAATCGCAAAGCACTTTGATCCCGGAGTTGCTGCTTCTAAGTAAAGAGAGAGCTAAGTGCCTCTTCCTTCTCCTCCTTGTTGGCGTTCCTCTAGCCGTGAACGTTCTTCCGAACAAAAGTAAGTTATTTTTAGTATGAATGGTATTTTTCTGGAATGCACCAGAGAAAGAAAAATCCGGGGATGCCCGTTAGGTTCGCAGAAGGCTTGTCATTCCTTCGCTTTTCTCTGTTTTCGTTTTTTGTTTGGCTTTTTGGCTTTTACGTGCTTCTCCCGGCCATCGCGTACCTCCACCCTCGCGACCTCACGCACACAGCTGTGGCCAACATGTCTGGCACAAAGGTATGTATCTTCTTGGGCGGGAACGTTTTCTTTTCATCAAACTGGATGAATGCGTCGTGATAATCTCTTGGTCCTGTGGATTGATAGAACTTCCTCACTAACTTGTGATGGATGAATGAATTTGTAGGTGGTCCAAAGCAGCTCATCGAGTGGATTTCCCGCGTTGACTGAAGCGATGCCTCCCTCGACCATCACCACTGCCACGGAGGACGACTACCAGTTGGCCCTGCGTCTGCAGAGAGAGTTTGATGAACAGGAGCGCGTGGCCTCCAGCATGCGGGAGCACCAGCAGCCGCAGGGAAGCCGACGTCAGCAGCAGCAGCAGAAGCAGAAGCAGCGGCGACGGTACATCGTCGCTGACGACTACGAGCAGGACTATGAAGAAGCCGATGAGGAAGAGCACGTGGACGACCACCAAGCCTACTACGAGGAGGTTGACAATGAAGAAGAAGAAGAGATAAAGAAAGAGGCGGTGGTGGTGCCTGTCGAGGAAGCCGATGCTGCGGCAGCTGCTGCTGCTGCGGCTGAGCTCTTGCAAGCGGAAGATGGCGGAGCGGACCACCTCGACGCCGACTTTGCGCTGGCGCTGGCCCTCCAGGCCGAGTTCGCGTCCACGGCACCTGTGGCCGGTGGTTCTCCCTTCCGTCCCAACGCCAACGAAAAAGGTACGGTTTTTATTTTCCATGTTTATGTTAACAAAAATAAATGTTTTAAATTTAAATAATAAATAAAATAAAAACTGAGCTGAGTTATTTTGTGAATGTACGGTGGTACAGTCTCTTTCGTGAACCGGAGCAAGGAGTGGATCGCACACGAGGACTACGATGATGAGGACGATGATGACTACGATGACGACTACGACGCTGACTATCACGAGAAGTACAACAATTCTCACGCGCCTTCGGGCTACACTGGAAGTACGGAAGAATTGATCGAGCATGATCAAAGAGTTAGTGACTGACGTTGACATCATTGTTTTGTGTCCTGCCTGCAGCGCCCAGCAAGCCGCATCATCAGGCTGGCAAGGAGAGCAGGAAGCCAGCCAAAACCATTATCACCAAGCATGATCCCAACCTGAGCGCCCTGGCCAACGCCAAGAAGATGGAGAAGGCACTCAACCTTCTCTTGATGGGATGTTAGGAGCATCCCCACCAACGAGCGTGATGTGCCTCTCTTTCAGTATGTGGAAGCTGGCGACGTGAATGGTCTGGCTGTTTCCAATTCGGCATTCAATTCCCTTAAGAAAGACTCCACCAGGCACGCCACCAACGTCAACCGCAAGCGCGGCAACGTTAAGGACAGGTCAGCCGTAGACTCTGTCATGGACTCTGCAACCCGCATGTCTCTTTTCAAGGTAAGCCGCGTTTGATAAGCTTACTTCATGTGATCGCCAACTGACTCTTCATCTTCAGATGCTGAACTCAGGAATGCTAGATGAATTGAATGGCGTAGTGAGCACAGGCAAGGAAGCTCACGTCTACCACTGTGTTGGTGGTGATTTCAAGTGCGTAGCACTAGCTTAGTTTCTTTGACAAAGCATGCCTGATCGATTGTTCAATCTTGCGCTTTAGGGAAGTGGAGGGCCTGAATAAGGGCGAAGAGTACGTCGTGAAAATCTACAACATGGACATGAGCCACGGCCGATTCCGTGATCGCGCCAAGTATGTTGACGGTGAATTCCGCTACCGACATACACCCACACAAAACTCGCGTAAGGCCATTAAGGTCTGGGCGGAAAAAGAGCTTCGAAATCTCAAGAGGTGAGTCATCACTATGATTACCTGGCCTTGGCTGGTATGCTAATATTGTGCGCCATGCAGGATCACCAATATCGGCATCCCCTGCCCTCGACCAGTTGTGTTGCGCAAGAACATCCTCTTGATGACCTTCATCGGCAAGGACGGTGTGCCTGCTCCGCGGCTCAAGGATGCCAACCTTTCTGATGAGAAATTGCGCGAGATGTACATGCAATGTATTCTCGCCATGCGCAAGCTCTACCAGGAAGGTCACCTGGTCCATGCCGACCTCAGCGAGTACAACATTCTCTACTATCG